>JABFPM010002564.1:0-16360 GCA_022817325.1 Idris sp. 1 HC-2018 | reverse complement strand
CAGAGCCCGGATTCAACCCGATATGAAGTTGGTTACACAATTGAAGAAGGTTGGTAGTACTGTTTGACAGGGGCCGATTTTTAAAATGTTTTCGATATGTTTAAAATATGTTCACAAAACTTGAAAATTGAAGCAATTTATTATTAGTGAGATATTGTTAATTTTCAATTTCCGAATTGAAACTATTTTATTGAATTAATAAATATTTTTTTCAGAAGGGAATACAGGATTTGAAATTAAATATTTGTTAATACATTAATCAGATTTCTGTAAAATAATAATTAATACAATGAGACACGTTTATGAAAAAAAAATTTTGTAATAATTATTTCTATATTTTTGTTTGACATTAAATAAGCTGAGTCGACACGATAATCATTTTAATTGAATTAAACAATAATTAATCTTTAAAGATCAGTCATAAAAATTAGCTATTAAAAAGTTAGAAATATAAAATAGGCATTTTTAATTTAAACAGACGCGAAAATACAAATATATAAAACTTTAATATTACTTATATCGTAATAGTACTAAATCAATTATGTCTTCATTTCTATGCTTTCTGAACATATTTTAAACATTTCGAAAATAGAAAATTTAAAAATCGGTACCTGCCAAACAGTACTACCAACCTTTTTCAATTGTGTAACCAACTTCATATCGGGTTGAATCCGGGCTCTGGTTATGACATATTGTTTTAATGAAAGCCTGCTATTGGAACTCTATAAATAAATTCCTTATTACATATCAATTTTGTTTAATTGAAAATTACACTATTTAAAATAACATGAAATTTAATATACTTTTAATGTAAAGCTGTAAATAAGTGTAATGTATAGTACATTAAAATAGTTGTTTACATTTGTAGAATATATTAAATGTAATAAACGTTCATTAATTCAATTTAATGTACCTGCTTAAAACTTGCTTCCAATACATTTATATTAAATCTGCTGCCTAATTTGTAAATCTATAGTAACCAATAACATTATTTAAAAAAACTTGGAACCTGAAAAATTATTACGATTTTTGAAAAATTGTAAAATATAAGATTTTTTAGAGCTATAGTAAAAATTTTTCAGATTATTTTTCAAAATTTTTTCGATATTTTCAGAATTTCTTTTCCAAAATGAAAGAACAACATTAAAAATATTGATTAAAACATATTTATAAAAAATGTATTTAAGTTTAATGCTAACAATTTTAATTTTTAATAAAAAAGGGTTTTAAAATTTGCCACCATAAAGGACCATTTTGATGAAGTCGTTTTAAGTTCGAATAAAAAATAGCTTAAATGAGCCAGTGTACTGCAGAAATTCTAACTGGACCATATGACAATTATAAAATACGAGTCCATTGTACAAAAATAACAATAATAATTGATTAACTCAATTTTTTCACACAAAAAATATCTTCATCTGTTCAAAAAATTGCAGCTCTAAAGAAAAAACGCACATTGCGTTGTACGAGCTGCTTAACAACAAACAACTAGGTGGGTGTTTGGGGGTGGTTATATCGACCTAAATACAAATCCTGCGGAAAGAGCAAGTTCAGTATTCGCGGGACCACCGCCCCGTCCGGATCAGTGAGTCATTATATCCCAACCCGTTCAAAATAAAAAACCCATTATCTCCTTTTTTTTGACATAACGTTAGTCATCTGAGTGCAGTGGTTCTACTTTAATAGTGCTAAATTTATTGAATTTGTAAATCATCATTATTGGCTCGTCAAAGTTGATATTATAAAGTGAGTTTTCATTTTTGTCTTCTTTTTTTGTTAAACAATTGTGTCGTACATTTTAAATGATTCTCGTGGAAAAAAAATGCAGCAATTAGTTATTACTCTATTTTATGAAATTTTGTATCGAAAATAAAATAACTGGATGTGAACCGTAAATGAATAGTTGTTAAAATTGCAGTTAAGTTAATATCACTCGACAACAATTTTATGTTAATGAATGATGAACATTTACTTTCTGGAAAAGTACCTTTAATGAATCTCTCGTCGATCTACATAAATTTTATTTAATTAATATTGTTGCGATTCAGTTTAAGAAAATTATTATTAGTCTTAGAAAAAATGACTGATGTTTATTGACAATTTATATTGATCACCATTCTACTTTTAGCATTTCTATATTTATATTTTATAAATGGTATATAAAAAATTATAGTCTTTAATAATAATTTAACATAACTCTAAATCAATAATAATTGTATTTAAAAGACATCACAAAGGAAACAAAACTTTGCTTCAAACATCATTAAAATTAAATTTAACATTTTACTCTAAAGTCTTTATACATTACAATATATAGATTCAAATTAATTAAATAATCGATGTCTTTGTAGCTGCAACTTGTATTAATATTATATTATTTTAATTAAAACAATTAAAATTTAATATTGTTTTATTGTAAATGTAAAAGTTAATACAAATCTACAATAAATATATTTTCATCTTTGATTTTAAAAAACAATAAATTTTGAATCTTCGATCAAATTATAATTATTACTTCATTAATTTTTCAGAAAAAGTTTATAACATTTAAAGTTTATTATATTAAAAAAGAAAATTCATTAAATTACTAATTTTAAATATTGATTTTTGTACGCTTTAGTAGCATGATTTTACCGGCTCGTTTCATTCAGCTGGCCAGCCCATCTGAAATACGCAGTACTTTTCTTAACATCTTATTTATAAAAGGAAACATTCACTCAAACGTCAAAGCATATAAAAGTCTTTTTTTTTACAATTTGGCCTAAATTCAAATTTTCTTATTTAGACACTAAAATCAGTTAACTAATTTTATTATAATACAAAAGATTACATAAAAAATTTTTATTCAACATTATTTTATTTGATCGATTATGAAAAAATTAAAATATCTCCACTTTTAATTGTCAAAATATTAATAAAAGTCTTTACTTTTGAATTAAAGATGGCTAATCCTAAATTTAACAAACTGGCGCACTATTTTTAAATGTACATAAACTTCATTTACAGTGATTGACTTAATATTTATATAGACAGGTTTACTCAAAAGCTGTATATACTTAGAGTGTGACTTGTTCAGTTCATTCAGAAGTTTATTAATAAAAGAAAAAGATTTTAAATGAATGTAGATGAGCAAACATGTTCATAAAAATATCATAAACTAACAAAACTAGTCAGTAAAGAGTCATTTCTCTTGTGCACGAATGACCCAGTTGACGAGACGAGGCAAACTACTCATCGATTTAGCGAGTTCATGGGATTTCGCTGGACGACCTGCAATGACCCATTTATCGATCGTAAAATTGCAATAAAAAATCACGATGACAGCAGATCATTTTTTAACATGATTTTTTTGTATTATTGTTTTTAATTTTTCACTATTTCAAATTTTAATTATCTTAATTTTAAGGTTGTAACAAAAAAACTCTGAAATCATATCATGTAGATATAATAAATGGCACAGCTGAATTATTAAATTTTGGGTTTAAGTACTCAGATCTTCTGTGACCTTTACCGACATAAGAGAAATGTGATAACATTATAAAAACAAGTGTTCCAGTAGAAAATACCTTTATGACACTAAACATGTCTTCTGATAATATACTTTATTTGAAAAATACTTTACAAATTACATATTTTGGTTCTGTAGTTATATATTATAAATTACTGAAGGTAGGTACAAGTAGAGAAATTTTTTAAAATTAAAAATTATAAATTTGAATTATGATAAAAAAAACTAACCAGTTTAAACTTAAATTATTGTTGCCTACAATGAATAGTGAAGCCTCTTATATTTGTTAAACTATATGTAATATTTTAAGAAAAAAAGGTTTCTAGAATAAATTAATATTGCTTAAATATAATAGTCTAATTATTGTATCAGAGCACAGAAGGGTATTGTTCGACAAATTTTAACTCGAAAGTGGGCGCACCTCAACTAACAAAGATAACCGAGTGAGATTTTTGTTGATAAACAAAAAGGTTAGATTAATTTACACCTACTCTTAGGTTTAAAGGATGTAAGACTCAAAATATGGGAAAAGTAAAAGTTATTTCATAAAAATCTTAAAAAATTCCTGCACACAGAATTAAATATTAGTTTCAAATGTTCAAGCAGATTTTTTTACAAAAATGTTTTTTGATAATTTCAAAAATTGCATCACCTCAAAAAATGGTATTTTCAGAGAACTGATCACACTATTATATATCCCACATAAATTACCCCTAAAAATCAAAGTTCATTTATTAATATCTTCATATAGTTGAAAATTATAGAACAGGCTATCCATAAAATATAAAATAAGATATAATAAATTGTTTTTGTATTTTCAAATAGAGTTTTGGAAAGCTTAAACAATAAGCTTCCAATCCTTAATTCAAAATTGAATTATTATCACTTATTAGCTCAAATATATTAGATTAGATTAAATTTTAAAAAAATTGTAATTTTTAAAGCATTTTTTAAGAATATATAAAACTTCGCGAAGGCTTTCGTAAATTCTTATACCTAGTATAAATGAAAAAACGATTGAAAAGCTTTCCAGAAAAAATTGATTATCTATTATGTTCATTAAGCAATCGCAATTTGAAAAATTTGTTTACGACATTCGAACGTTTTGAAAATTGTTGAATAGTTTTTAAAAATTATGGATAATCTGTTAAATTTATTTTCCCTGGAAAGCTTTTGAATCGTACTTGCAGTTAAGAGTTCAAACAATATTTTGAGGTAGGTTTCATTAAAATTTATTCGTTTGTATTAACCCTTTGAATACTGAATTATTTTCTAGATTAAAAATTTAATTTTTGTACATAAATTCGGAAATATTTCATAATATTTCATATTTTAAGGAATAAAAAAATATACAGGTGTTGTTTAACGTTAATTTTCACTTAAATAAGTAGCAAAAATTCAAAAATTAAATATTCCTAGTAAAAGTCGAACTTGTGCCCCGAGCGAAGTGCTCGCTCAGAAAAATTTTAGGGACCTTTGTAGGCCTTATGAATGTTGAATTCGGGCTATTAAAAAGAATGTAACGTCTAACCTTTATAATGCCTATATACTTCACCCTATTAGGGTCTATAGAGGCACTATTAGAGCGTGCTCGGAAACTATTTTTTTTATTTAAAAACAATAAAAAAAAAAAAATAAACATTTCAATTTGTATTATCATTATATTAATAATAATAATTAATCTTGAAAATGCAAGTTATTATTTTTTCTAATAATAAAAATTTCACATAGCTGGGAATTACCGCAGTTAGCCTTTAAAGGGAACTAGATAACATCTAGGCAAACCACGATACATTTTTACTAGGGATGTTGCTTTAAAGAAACACCGGTAACGAAAGAGTTAAGCAAAAATAAATTATTTATTATTATATCTTATACTACATTTCAAGAGCTTTTAATTCATGTAAAATAAACCTATATTTTATTACATATTAAAATCAATTATTTGTAAGACCTTTTCAAAGTTTTTCAGGACGGATTATTATGACATTTTCAGCGCTTACAATTTCTACAATAACAAGTCCAAACATTTTTAAAATAGTCAATTCTGACGTAAAATTTAACTAACTTTCAGTTAACTAATTTTATTCAAAAATTTTTCAATTTCGATACTATATTCGTAATTAACGACCTTGGAAACCCTTCAAAATTTACTTTCATCCAAAAATTCAGTTTTGATAATTTTGGTGCGCCATTTAGGATCGGTATTTTGCAAATACGATACTAAATTTGTAACCAGCGATCCGCAAAACCCTTTACATTTGAATTTCATCCAAATAATCCAACTTTGAAATTTTTGGTCCGTCATCTTGAATCCACCATTTTGAATTGTAATATCCTGACAATCGAAAAAAGCATAAAATTTGCTATAAAACATAACGTAAGTAATTTATGTACAAATAAATTCATTAAAATAATGATCAAAGGTCACTCCTATCCCTTAAGTGACCATTTTGAATACCGCCATCTTGAATTTTGACATTTCAATACACATACATTATAGTTTAAGGTCCATGGACGCAAAATTCCCCCCTTCCAGAAGCGTATTTGAATCTGATTTCGATACGAAAATATTGAATTAAAAACAATTTTTTTAAAAAAATGCTGTTTTTTTCAAAAAATCAATTTTAACTTTTTTAGGTTAAAATTGTTGAAAATTCTGTTAACATATTCTGAAAGTTAGTTAAATTTTACGTCAGAATTGACTATTTTAAAATTTTTTTGAACTTGTTATTGTAGAAATTATAAGCGCTGAAAAAAGTCATAATAATCCATCCATTGAGGACATAATGGGTTAACACAAGTTATTAAAATTACAAATTTATAAATAAACAAACTTAAAGTAACTAACATTATTCATAGAAAGCTCAATATTGGATAAGTAAAGTTGTTTGAATTAGTAAATCAATTGAAAATTAAGCACATTATAGTTGACGAAAACTGACACTTTTCATATTAAGAAATTAAATGAACAAAAATGTTGAAAGATTTTTCAGATGTTCACTCCAGATTTTTTTTCCTTTAAAATAAACATTATATTAAAATTCAGATAGTTCAAAAATTATGATTTTTAGTCATTTAAAGATAACAATTATTGTCTTTCCAATTTTTATATTTTAATAAATATGACATTTCCTAGATTATGACAGTGACATCCTGATAATTTTATTGCAGATAATTTCAATTCAAAATCCAGACTTTTTGGTAAGATTAACTTAATTAAAAATCAAACGTATGTAAATTACTAAAATTTATTTTAGGCATAAATTGATTATTCATTTTCTGGAACATTGGCAAAAATATTTTAATTTTTGAAATATATAGTATATATTTTTATATATATTGCATATGTAATGTCAATGCTCCATCATTCGATTTTTTTTCACGAGAATCTGCACATTACACAGAATAAAGATGATATAGATTTACAGGTAGACAATCCAAGTAAACATTATTCTAAAGATGCACTCAGCACATTGCAGGTGAATTACCCTTCCTGCTTATCGTGCCGCACGAAATACTGCAAGAACGCGACATCGCGAAACTACATTTATCTTATACAAATAAATGCAACCATTTATATAATAGAGCTTTTGCATAGTTGCATACATGTACACAAACAACACATACTAAAGAAATAGCCATGACACCAATAACCAGGCCACTGTTCTACATTACATTTTCGTACTCATCGACTGATCTACATAATTGTCTGGTCTATTTCAAACAGATTGTGTAATTTTATAACTACATCCGCAAAATCATACTTTTCAGTAAATTTAATTTACTCTGAGATCTTTTTAAAAAGTTTGCTTTTATTTCTCATCACCATGAAAACTTCCATTTTTCAATTCAACCACGAATCAAAATTACATATTACCCTGCTGAGTTTCATTCACAAATAGCTGTACAAAATTTATAATTATTTTGTCTATTAAGTCTGGTATTTGCAAACATACAGAAAAATGTTTAGTGGAAGATCAATTTGAGCACTAAAGTATGTAATTTATTTGTTTATAAAAAAATTTATTGAATTTAATAGCGGTAAAAAATGTAATGTAAAACCTCCTAGGTATGAAATGATTCCCTCCAATATAAGACAGGAAATAAAACTCAGGTTTTAGTGTATTTCCATGATATAATTTTTTATCACAAAATAAAAAAATTAAGAATCACAATATTTTTATAAATTTTTGATAGCTTCATTGTAAATGCAAGTGTCTCAATTTGAGATAATCTGTCAGTTGTCAAAAAATTTAATTTTGACAGAAAGTTGTGCAGAATTTGGAAGAATTTAGTTTTTAAAACTTTTAGGAATGAACTTTTAATTTCTCAGAAATCTTCGATAAAATTATTTTGTTAAAAAGTAAAAAATAATAAATTTATAGTATGGTTTTTATTGACGTTTTTGATTTAACTACTTGAATATATAAAATTCATAAAAACATTATTACGTGAATGATTTACAACTATTGAGAACTGGTAAAATGTTTAAACTTTAATATGTGTACATTTAACACAGTGTCAATGTAAAATTTTTATACGTACAAAAATAATATGTCTACAAAATATCAGTTTAAAACAACAATAATTTAAAAAATATAACATTACAAAAGAGCAACTGTTTAATTACAGTAAATAATTAACCTGTTATAAACAAATAACGTATTTTCAAATAATATTTAATAATTTAAACTTTGAAACACATAATAATATTAAAAAAATATATCTATGTAAACCTATCATAGATGGCACTAATTGGATATTTCAAAATTATTTGATTCAAAGTTATTGAAATTAAATTATTATAATCTTGTAACATTAATAACAATTTGTTTCAGTTTTAGTTTTTTATTTATTTATATATTTAATTAAATTAATTATTTATATATTTAATATTTGTATTTATCGAATTTTCTTTTTAAAATGTTAAAATTAAATTTAAATATATTTTTTTTCATTGAAGAATTGCATAAGATTATTCTTAATTAATAGTTTACTTAAAACAAAAATATAGAATATTTAACTTTCTTTATTTTTTATATTTCAATCCATATTTTTAATCGTCTAATAATTACATATTGACTTTTATAATATTTAATATTTACATACAGGGTTTTTTCTTTTCGGGATTTTAGATGCACATAATAATTAAAACTACAATATTATCATTATTTTCCTGGAAATTTATAGTAAAATATTACGTTTCTAAAAATTCGTTCTACATATTGAACCCCTCCGATTAAAATTCAGTTCGAATTACGTTCTTGATGTGATTCAAAATATTTTGTATACGCTTCGCTAAATATACAGGGTGAGTCAAAAGTCCCGGAACGGCTGAATTTCTCGAAAAATAAATACAACTTTTGAAAATGAAAAATACGTGTTTAATATTTTTCAAAAATCTATCCAATGACACCAAACTGGATCCCCTAACCCCACCTCCTGGGGTGGAAGTGGGGTCAACTTTGAAAAATTAAATGGGAACCCTTATTTTTTATTGCAGATTCGGATTTCTCAAGAAAAACTATCCCAATTTGACCTACGAGATTTTGAATTTCGGGTCAAAGATGGCACTGTAATCAAAAAAATTAAAAATGGGAAAAATTTGCTTTAAAAATGAGTTTATCTCTCGAAATACACACGATTTTCAAAAAATAATAGTAGATAGGAGCAATATTTTTAAAAATGTTATCCAATAGCACCATTTGACTTCTTTTACTCACTCTCAAAGTGTGAGAGACGAAATTAGCAATAAAAAATAAGGGTTCCCATTTAAGTTTTCAAAGTTGACCTCCACCCCCATCTTAGGAGTTGGGGTTGGGAGGTCCAGTTTGGTGTCATTGGATTTTTAAAAAATATTAAACATATATTTTTTCATTTTCAAAATTGATGTTTAATTTTCGAGAAATTCAGCCGTTCCGGGACTTCTGACTCACCCTGTATAAATTTAATTAATATACTAAGTGGACATATCTCATAAATTTCCATTTCAATATTCACAAATTATTTTTTAATAATTATACGTTTTTGTTTTGCTCTTTTGGTTTTTCAGCATTAAATGACTAATCAAATCAACATATTTGTATCTAATTTTTAGTTTTGCAATAGTTTATGATTTACTCTTATAAAGTTTTACTTACTGTCAGAATGTTCTTTGTAAAGTAATTTTCTACCCTACACAAGTTGACACTTGACTTGAAACCTTCAGAAAATATTGATTAACAGGTGTTTTTTTAACAACTGACCATAACATTCGATGAATTAAAATATAAGCTTTAATTTTATTAATACCCTATTTTTATAAAAAAAAAATTAATAAAATATAATATTGATCGAATTTTTATTGATCGTACAAAAATTAACAAACTCAAAGATGTTTTTTGTAGCATATATTTTTTAATTACTGTGGTATACAATAATATATGAAAAAATTAAAAATCAATGAATTTAACAAAATAAGTTATCAGAAAGCTATACAAATTACGGTTTTGAAAATTTATTAACAAAGCAGATCACCGACTGGTATATTAAATAATAAAGGAATATTTTTATTTTTTAAAATCTATGTTTGATTTTTGTTTATTTTATAATTATGATTTAAATAAATTCTCCTTTTTTCCCGATATTGCTTTTGGGTTCTGTCATTCTTGTTTCTAATGTCCTTGTTGTTTTACTTATGTATGACTGCTGCAGTCTTTGGTTTGGCATTTTATTTGGTATATAACATTAAGCTTTCGGTTGTTGTCAAGCTTGTTTTTACTACAAGATTATTCAATTTGTTCTATTGATTAAACTATTGATTAACAACAATTTAATTGTATTTAAAAAAAATTCATACAAATAAATTTAAAATTGTTTATAGTATAAAATATTGTTAAATAATAATGAAAAGCACACTTGCACCGTTTATCGGACACTTGACGCAGACATCGAACATCATGTGTACTTCTTTCGTACACTTTAATAAAATTGTTTTTTTGATCTAAAATAATATATGTTTATCACTTTTTATCATAAATTATTCTTAATTTTAAAGATTATTTAAACAATTAATTGAATTTTTCACACTGATATTAAATATATATTTTTCTGGATCGTAAGTTAAATGTTCAACCATAACTTCTATTGCACAAACCAAATTGAAAACACTAAATTTCAAATTAAATAGAATAGTGGTATTTAATTATTAAATTATACATATTTCTAACAAATATATTTCCACAATTTTAAATGACAGAAACAATCAACTAAACTACATACAAAACGGCTGACTGAACTGTCTGAATTGAGGTAAATGTATACATAGTATAATAGTATACTAACATTAATGATTTAGATTATTTCTTGTCTTTATGAATTAAACATAATATATTTTAATTTAACATTAAAATTCATTTAATTACGATTCATACAACTACACCAACAGTAAAGATTATTTCACCGAAATATTTAAAAATTGAAGTTTAAATGTTACTGAAAAGTTTACGACATTTTACAAATACGACAACTAATGTTAATTTTTGTTTACACTCTCTCGTAATAATAAATTTATTATCATTGTATTGATGGATAAACGTAATGTATTTAATTGAATGAATACACGGAGAAAAAAGATACATAAAAATTACGGTACCTTTCTCGTAAAAAGGAACAATTATGTCGAAACTAGAAAATGTATGTGTAGCACCGTAAAAATTACCAAGAAATCACGTCGAAGTATGAGTGAAAATCACGTAATTTTTACTCGGCTACACGTCAATTGTCTGTTTTCGACATAATTGTTCCTTTTTACGGAAAAGATGCCATAATTTGTATACATCTTTTTTCTGCGTACAAGAAGTATGCGTTTGCCGATTGGGCCGTAAACCATGGCTCTTTTCTGGTGCAAAGGTTGATAAGAATAAAAATGTGAAACCCTGCATGTGTAAGAAGATTTTTGAAACCAGTTAGTCTTGATGTGATTGTCATTCACGTCAATCAACGCTCACATCTAGAAAATTGAGTATTTTATTTTTTTCCAGTTTGTGAGTAAATTCATTTTTTTCTGGTCATATTCTTTAACAATTTTATACGTGTCGTCCACTTCATTTTTGGGATAATACAAAAAGTATCAGCAACATATCTGCGGTACACTTTCAGTTTTGTTTTTCATATTTGCAATATAAGCTTTTTCCAGGTCACACATCACGATTCCATTAAAGATAGCAGATAGAGGGGAACCCATCGGCAACTTATTTTTTTGCCAATAATAAATCTACACTGAAAATAATGAACTGTAGGCATAGCAGGCATAGTTGTTAGGTTGACAGTGCTGACGATAACCATTGCAGTTCAGACTGTAAACTTTACCGTCACGACGGTTGGGGTAAGAGTCATCTGCTATGCTTGCAGTTCTTTAATTTTAGTGTATAACGTTATTTTGCCAAAAACTTTTGATAATATTTCTTGCAAAAGAAAAAGAACACATAGATTATAATTATAATGAAATGAAAAAAATTATGTATGTTTTTTTTCCATTTTTACTGTAGCATATATGTAGATTTGAAAAATGTGACTGTACAGCACCAAAACTTCTGTCTATTATGACCATGAATGTATTTAAATTTTTATATGTTGGTTTCTTCCAAAAATACATTATATTTTAAAAATACCAAACTTATTTAAAGACAAAATATATAATTGAATTTTTTGAGAAATTGATATTATTTTAATTTGACGAAAAAGCTGTAATAAAAGGAGTTGTGCAAATTTATTCTTTTAACAAATTATTATATTGTTCTAAGCTTATAATGAGATTAGAAAACTATCAATTTACATTTCAAAAGTTAATTTTCTCATTTATTAAGTTTTTTTTTTAATTTATAATTTATCTTTGGCACTACTCCTCTAGTATATTGTAACTCATAAAATATGTAATTTTAATAAAATATTAAATATTTATAAATTATTTATCTATTTTTTTCAGAATGATTACGGCATTACCGGTGCCCTCGGTTAAAGTATTTCATAAAACTTATTACCAAGAAAAAGGACCCAAATTAGGAAGCAGTCAACCTGGTAGTCCTCTCGCAGAAAGTGAAGCAGTTCTCGCAGTAGTCGATAAGGAACCACCAGAATATTATTTATGTGGCAAAGTACGTAAATATACTTGAGATAGTTAGTACAAATTAAATCATGATTATTGTTTTTTAAAAGAACCTAAATGAATTTGTATTCGACCGAATAGCTAGGCTATAGTATACATGATAAATAAATTGTTATAACTTTTGGAAGGTTTAAGATTCCATTCTATAATTTTGAAAGTATATTTGTTTAATAATAAATTATAAACAAATGTATTTAAATTTGAGAAAACATTTTTTTTTATTACATTTTTTATACAGAATTTAAAAACAAATGTTTTAAGCAAATTTATTTTTAAATCGAATCTCTCAAAAATGCTCCAAATAAAAGTTTTAATAATGTTGTATATAATAAACATTATTTTATATTTAAAATTATTATGAAAAACTCATAAGAATAATTTAAAGTAGTGAGTTGCGTTTAATATGAAACCGAATTGAATAATAAATCCAAAAAAATATTTTTAACAGTCCGGTAGTGTAAATATTGTATGAATAATCAGTAAAAATGTTTTAAAAATAATGTAAAATCAATGTATCAGTAATTAAACAGTATTTAACCAATTTTTTTTTTGGTATTTAAATAAGAATATCGATGGTAGACAGCTTTGTATTATTAATTAAATATTAATAAAATAAATTCAACATCTGAAATATTTAAAGATTTTTCATTTCTAGACAGATAAGATCTTCAACGTGCATTCACTGTCAATTTAATTTAAAAAAAATTAGTCGTCATGCTGAATTGGTTCAGAGTTCTATTTAACCGATTCCCAAAGGTGTCATGGCGGCGTTGAAATAAACAGCTGATCAGCGTGCCAATAGGCATCGCCGTTTATTTGTTATTTCTTTTTAATAAAAAAGAACCGATAATTTGCCGATTTTTTTTATAGTTACACACACTAGCAGAGAACTGTCACATTTACTGTCGTTCTTCGGGAATCGGTTAAGAGTTAAATTCTGAAAATAATATTTTTAAAATTGATACATTTTGAAGCATGTCTTAAAACTTAATATCAGTATATTTAATATTGTGATTTTTTACAATTCATTGCAACTCGTTGCATATGTAGAAATGTAAGTTAGCAACCCTTTACAATTAACTAATCAATACACTAAAAGTTTCAACCTAAAACACTTAGAAAAATGAAATTATTTATTTCATAATATAAGTTTTGTCGAGTTTCTTAAAGTTTTAATGAACAAAATAAAAGTGTGTATTTTGTTAAATCAGCAACAAATGTAATCAATATATGTAATAATTTTGGTTTTGATAGGAAAAAATATTTATTTTCTTTTAGCATCAAAATACTATTGTAACTTTAAATATAAACATATGAATGGTTTCAAAACGTTTTAACTTTTTTCTGAATAATATGTTGTTCTTCTTTTTAATACTTATTACTTTATTAATACTTATTTTACATGCATTACTTTGGTTTTATCGTTTTATTTTTATCATTATTATATATAAACAAAGCATAAAATTAGTTATAAGGATAGTTTGAGTGGATAGTCCAGTATAAGAATAAAAGCTTTTTCGCAAATAAAATCAAATTCCCTTTTAGTAACCGGATAAGACTATATTTCAAATTTTGGCAAAGGAATGAAACGTAATATCATTAACGTTTCAAGACGTAGGTGTTTTATTTACGCAGCAGACATGGTTGACGATAACAAATGGTATAAGAATGAAAATTGCAATAGAGCTAAAATAAAATCTAAATAAAACAAGTTTTTAAATTAATAAGAACCAGAAATTTATTCTGTAAATTTAAATAGTAATAGCGATATTAAAAATAGGGTTGAGGACAAAGTTTTGAACATTAAGCACAAGAACTACATTCACCAAAATTTATTTACAATAATTGTTCTTACAAAATTAGAAAAAAATTTTTTTTTAAAAGTAATTGAACTTTAAATTGTTTGATTGTATCTAAATCAAAAGTGAACGTTTAAAGTTATTATTAATAAATAAAGTAAACATAAAGTTTGTCAACAATGCAAATTATCTGAAAATGAAAATGTTTTTCAATTTTTGTGTTTGAGATACTAATAGTATTTATTTAAAACATATTTCTTTCTGTATTTTTATTATAATTAATGCATTAAACATTATACATTGAGAGAAAATTTTATTTATATTAACTTTGTTTTAATTATGTCTTCAGAATTACTCTTCTTTTTCAAATAATCGTTAATCTCTCATTTTTTTGAAAATGTAGTTGCAGATCTATAATCTATCGTAAAAATTAGTTATGCATTTAATTAATTCTTTATTGATTGGTCATTTATCAGAAAAAATCTAAGCCAATAATTATCTAAAGCAAAATCTTGATACAATAAACGTTTTCTCTTCACAATATCATTTTACCCCATTCTGAACTTTTAATAACACCATTTTGAAAATAATCTCTTGCAAACATTGAAAAATTACATTCGAAAACATTTTTAATTAGTAGACAAATAAATTTTAATAAAAAACTTATTGAATATTTGACAAATAATATTGAAATATTAAATTAAGTTTTTATATAATAATATTGTTGATAAAAACTGTTTAAAAACCTACGTGTATGTACAACAAATTTAAATTTAACTTAATAAAAAGTAATTTAATTTTAATAGAAGTCATTCTTTATCTGCGAGTAATCAAATAGAAACTGAAAAATAGTTAAAGCAAAGATAAAATGAAATTATTAAGTTAAAAATTAGAAAAGTGTTTTTTTAAACACAAATTTTAAAAAAAACTACTACTTACCGTACCGGCTCGGCTCTGACTAACGTAACGTAACATCTGTCTCATATTTAATCTGAGCGCCGCAAGAGAGCTCTCGTGTAGGGAGTAAAGCGTTTTCAGCTGAGCGTAAAACACTTTTTCCGGGAGTAAAACATCATGTTTTACGCTTTAGAGAGGTAAAATAGTGCTTTACGTCTTATGAAATAGTATATTATGCACCAAGCGAGAGAAGCAGTTTGTTCCTAGTGCAATGTTGGTACCCGAGCCGAAGGCGAGAACTGCTTCTCACGTGTGCAATACGCTATTTTATGCATTGAGGGAGTGAACATCTGGGACTGTTATGTTAACATAACGTTGGTAAACCGTCCCATAAGTTTACACCCAAGATGCATAACAATAATTAAAAAAATATAAAAATGAATATTCACATTGATCTATAAAGCGAAACTATATTTGTAACAAATTATCATTGGTGACCTGCAATCAAACAGTTTTTTCATGAAGATGAAGTTTGATTGCTCAAAGCATAAATGAACAAAGTATAATATAAAATATAAAATGATGAACTTAAATGTAAATAGTATTGAAAGACCACTAAAAAGGTCATAAAATAAAAAAAAATTAAAATTAAAAGTCTGGTTGAAAAAATATAACTTTGAATGAGTTCAGAAAGATTTTGCAGCTGAGAAGTAAAACTTCCGTTGCATGTGTTACGAAAAATGTATTTTTTCAGCAAAAAGAATATATTTCTAATTTAAATTTGAAAAAAACTAATTTGTTTTGAAAAAAAAAAAAAATACCTTATTTGTTTTGTAAGTGAAAGAAAAATGATCTAATATGGATGGCGCTGATTTAATCGAAATTAATTTTTTAAAAAAATAGTTTTTAAAAAATAAACCATGCATCGCAAAAATTGTTCTTTTTACAGAAGTTTAAAGAAATGTGGATTCAGTTCCCACTGAAGGACTCAGATCGATATTTGTCGAT
>JABFPM010002563.1:0-16364 GCA_022817325.1 Idris sp. 1 HC-2018 | reverse complement strand
CTAACAGTTTGTTGAGAGTCATTAAAACTTTTGAGGAAGAATTTGATTTAGATAATGAGCCGGATTGAGAATTGACCGATTACACTTATTTAAATTATGTCATTGAGGAATCAGTAAGTCTTGATTGTGTATTAATTGCATCAGAAACTAATAAAGATTCAGTTTTATATTAAGTTAAAGAATATATACTGAACAGATGGCGCACACAAGTTAAAAAAAGCTCTCCACCCTTTTTTCCCAAGCAGTTACAATTGGTTGCCGAGAGGAACTGTATTATGTGGGAACATCGTGTTTGTATTCCAGCTTCTCATCTGAGGTTCGGAGACTCGGAAGAATTTCATTCCGCTTGTTTTGGTATTGTTAAAACCAAGTTTATTGCGAGGTCATACGTTTGGTGACCTAATATTATTCACGGTATTAAGATCTTAACGAAAACATGCGAATTATGTTTATAATGTGAATAATCCACCGCGTGCAGTATTAAACTGTTGGGCGTGGCCTGCAGGGCCAAATCATCGCATTCATGTTGATTTCTGTAGCCCAATTAAGAGTAAAATTTATTTAGTCATAACTGATGCTTATTCTAAGAAAGTATGAAAAATAATTTAACAGAAAGTTTGATTAATTAATGAATTGAGAGAATAGTTTGCTACGTTGGATCTGCCACACTGTTTAGTTTCGGACAACGGTTCGACGTTTGTGTCAGATAAATTCGCAGATTTTTTCAATTATTATATTCAGCACACGAAAACCGTACCATATCATCCGGCTTCAAACAGTACAGCTAAGAACTCGGTCAGGACTTCTTATGAAAATTAGTTGTAATTAAATTGTTCAATTGCTTTATTGTATAACAGAAATTTCGTTATTTTTATTAAAACAAAAAACTAATTTAAGTTTGTATTATTTAAATATTTAAGTGTTAATATTATATAAGCTTTTATTTATTTAATTTTTTAATATATATTTTTTAATAAAATATATAATTAAATTATGTAAACCTTATTTTTATAAATAAAATACATCAAATTTGTATATTGAAATATCCCTATAATATATATATATAATACCCATTATATGCCCACATAGACAAGGCATTACACTTTCATATGGGTCCATTAAAAGTTTCATATTATGCTCATATGGTATCCACATAAACTCCTACATAAATTTAGTCATCTAGAATTTCTCAACTTGTAATCACTATGGGCACCAGGTTTTATCTGGGCAAACCCTGATAAATTTATACTGAAATAGTGATCGACTTTACCTAACTTTACGGTATCCCAAGAAACAATTTGATGGGGCAAATATTTCAAAATCATTGGGGCCTTATCATATAATCTTAAAATTAAAGCCCCACTAAAATCTATTTGGCCCCAATAAGGTATTTAAGAGGCAGTCCAACTGCGAAGATTCGTGTGTAAACTTCTTTAGGTTTTCGTTAAGATTTCTGACTTTAACCAAATAAAGATTTACCCTTCTGAAAACCCTAGCAGGACCTAGTAGAATTTTAATACTTTAGCCAAGCTATTTTTTATATAAAAATCTGAGCTATCTCTGATCAGTTTTTTCAATAAAATAACAGTTTCTACTTGCCTACTGAAAACGAAATTACGTTCCAGTAAGAATATCATATATCAACTATGTGAGTAGTGGGAGAACTGCATTTCGTGATAGGGAGGTAGTAGCTAGCGCTAGAAATCTCCGTCTGAATTCAGTTGACATTTAGATCTTGTATTGTGCACATCAACAATTTAAATTCAATTTCTTTTTAGCGTTTAATGTGAAATTTAATTATATATTATTATTACTTTTTCCAATTGTGGTAAGTATATTTTTTGATTAAATCAATATATAATGGTTCATCTTGAAAGTATATGAAACAAATACCGGCTACCAATATTGCTCCAATAACAGTAGTTGATATCTAGTTGATATTTCTTTAATAATTTCTTCAATAATAACCCGGTATCGGAAAAATATCAGTTGCCATTAATGAGCCGACAAATATTGATTCATCATTGAATTTCAACATAAATTCCACTATTCATAGCTGATATCAATGATAGTCCAATATTTCATGAACATTAGTTTTTAGTATTAGGCCAATCAAAGACAGTGTTACACTTGGATTTCAGTACAATATTTAGAGCCATCTCCGGCAATCATTTGTATACATGTGATAGATGCTTTCAAGTCGAGTGCACATAAGCCATCTGCTAAGATTTTCTGTGCATATAAAATGAATAACACGATTGTCAACAATACATCGTGATAAGTTTCATTTTGAGAAGATGCGCCTGTTTTGCTCTTGTGCTATGAGAATAAGTAATTTGTGTAAAAGCTTGTAAAGCACTTGAAAAAAGGATAGTTGAAGTCCTTCTGTGAAATAAGCCTACTGAAGATATCAACTTGAAAATTAAGCACCAATTTATCTACTACACATCAGTGATTACGTTACAGTGATAAAATCAGAAGTTAAATAATGAAATCGGTGTGTTTCATGAATGAAAAATTATTACAAAAATCACAGAAAAATTCAATGTAAACATTTGTGAGAACTCTATCTATGCTTTTTATAATTGATTGTTTTTAAGACGTTATCTTTTGTTTATTTCTTAAGTAAATAACACAAAGTTTTACACGGTGAAGATATAATCAGCGTGCTTGTAAATGCTAGAAAAATGACTACAGCCTGTGATATTTTATTTATGATAACTTATCTGTATGTAAATTTTCTGGAAAAAGGTATTATTTCAAAATAATATGACCCTAATTATGTGCATAGATAATTCCATTTATTTTACTTTTGTTTCAAAGATTATTTGTTCTAAGTCGCAGGTGGTAGAAAAGGAAACATTTTCTCATTCGAATGTTAAATTAGTTTAGAACGTTGAGAGCATATTTTTTACACTTTTGTGTGGGATTAATAACGATGAAAATGCGGACGTTTTAATTAAATTTTGTCTCAGGATTAGTATTTTGATGTTTTTGTATGCATTTGCATCCGTTATCATGATGAAATTCAAATGCTTTAAGACTTATAGCTTTAATCCAAACGTATAGTGAAAATAATATGACAGTGAATTTTAAATTTTAAATCCAAACTCAATTTTTAGTATGGAATACATGCTTTTCATTGAAGATGTTGATACCTGTGGTTGCATCATTATTATTGTACCGTATAATTGTGAACAAAAGATATACTGCGTGCACAAGCCGAAAAGTTTGAATGTTTTCGGTTATGTATGCTAATGTGAATAATGTATCGAACCACACATTCTCATGGTATGAAATAATTTTCATGCTAAATTTTCGTATATTTCATTTATCTAAATCTTGCTATAGTGATATTGAATGTAATAATGTTAAATGATCTTACTGTGATTCTTTCATATATCATGCACTCAATATTACCGCGAGTTCAACACCGGCGAAAAACTCGTGTTTTCATACTGTTTGACAAAGGAAAGCAAAAAAAAAATCGCACCATAATTCACAAGCGGAAGTACATTTAAGGAAATGCAAATAGCATTATGAATTGCTCTTAAGCGTTCTTTTTCGCACAATTTCAGGACAATTGGATTGTATTTGCAAACAAAGAGTGCAAATTTTCGTAAATTATGTCTCTTTTGTGTATAATTAATACCTAAACTTTTATACGTAAATGAAGTCTTACTAAATTAAAAACCTGCCCCTCAAAGGGAATAATGCTCACTTCTGACCATTTGGTATTTAGAAATTATTCACAGTTGTGTTTCCGGCGTTTAGGATTCGTCAAAGGATTTAGTCATTTGACAAAATAGTGTGTGCATATGAATAATAATAAACATCATGTACGGTGTTGGCTTTTTGAATTTCAATTAACGTTTCACGCAAATATTTCAAGTTGAAACCACAAATGTTATGTATGTGTATAAATTTTAGATACAACCAAAACTTTGAGTAGACATTGTAGTAAAAATTCGTTATAAATAAATTGCTCTAAATTATATGAACAAGTGAATATTTGATTAGAAATTATTCAGAATAGCTATTACGGATTTTTTATTCTTCCGGAATACTGCTAATAAAATAAAATGTCATGCTGTTAAATTTGAATATTCGTCAAAAATATATGAAATACTTATCACATCTAACATTTAATAAATAGTAAGAAAAATATAGTTAATCGCTTAATTATATGTTAGTTTTTTTTATACTTTTTTTTTTTTAATAAAAACTCTTTAATATAGTTCATTCTAGATGTAGATAAGTATCTATAGCTTTTGCAAGCTGCTCAAAGTATTCTATAACAAGAAAAGTCTCGTTGTCCGAGGCGTCGTCAATTTTTGAATAATTTCAGACAAAGTAACAGCAAACGCCCGTTGCATTGTAGGCATAGTGTTATCCAGGATTACGTTACTGCTGCGGAATACTTTCGTTCTTTGCATTGATCTCAGTTGGGACAGAACAATGCAGGTCAATAGAATACATTTGTATCCTTGCTACTGGCAAATATTGGAAGAACTTAACGTCCCCGTTATTAATCAGAATAAATAATGTAAGTTCTAATTATGGTTTTGACTATACGTGAAGCTACGAATAGAGTGAGACGTTGTGCAATACTGATTAAATTATTCAAAAAATAAAAATGCAAATTAGAGATCTTATAATTTGATAAGAAACTTACAAAGATTTTAAAGTAATCTATTTTGCGGAACAAAAGTTATTGTTATTTATTTTTTTACTATTCTTTTATCATCATTGTGTTTTTTCAATTCAATTTATTCAAGCGATTAAAGTCTTTACAATTTAATTGAAATCAGATTGAAGTTATTATTTTACGAAGAACACAAATTAATGATATAAACATGTATTTTGTACAACGATTTCATTTAAAAGTTATTGCATTTTAACTTTTCATCTTTAAATTAGTTTATTACTGATAAAAAACTAAAAACTTTTAATGAAAACGTGATATAATACCTAGCTGCTAATTTCAATTTTAAACTGTTGAAATATTAATTATAAAATAAATATAACGTTTTTGTCAAGCAAAAAACCTTTTTTATGTAAACATTTAAGCTTTTTCAATATATAAAATGAAATATTACATAACTAATTTAATAAAACAACTTAAAATGTTTCTTTCTATAGTGGTTAATTTTATTTGTTAGTTTTATTATATTTTTTAATAGACCTGATCAACTTTACTTCAAATTCTGTACATATGTAGATAAATGTATTTCAATTAATTTTTTTCAATAGTCAGTAATTAAAATGAAATTGTTTAACAAATAAATGTAGTTTACATGTTGTATGCAGTTAAGCATTACAAAATAAGTGTTATTGGGTAGCAAAAAAATACGCTGATAATAATAGATTGTAAGATTAAAAAATAAAAAGCAAATAGAAAAATGTAATACAAAGATGGATCAAATGGAATAGAGGGCGATAACAGTATTTATAAACATCATAGTATTTATAACAAAGCATTGTGAAGATTAATGTGCAAAGGAATAACATCGTAAAATTAATGGAAAATGTTTTTATAGATAAAATAAATGAAACAATGAAGTACATACATGTGTGAAGTATTAATTGAATTTCACTCAAATTGTTTAAGATAAAAATTATGCGAACACTAAGAAAACATCACAGTCGTATTTATTGTAGTTAATGATAAACTTTACTATAATTTTACACTAGAATTATCCATAATTTTTGGTAAATTACAAAAAAATTAAAAAGTACTGAAAGTAATGAACTACCAATCTACCAGTAGTGCATACTATTCTAGTTGCAGTTCGCACTTTACGATTTAGACTGTTTACATTTTTTAGATTTTATTTGTATATTTTTGAAATTGCTTTTGCATAAACAATGATTATAAAGATTATTGTGAAGTATTAACACATATTACCTTTTGAAAGTATACATTTATTTAATTTTTGTAAATAAACATAACGTACTGTTTTCATTATCACTTTTCGCTTAAGTTAACCTAAAATAGGCTCTATAGTATCAAACTATAAAATTTCATAAATTAAAACTCTTTTTACAATAGTGTGTTATTACATTATTACTCTTCTTGCATTAGTGTCTTATTACAATAGTCTACACTACTCCAATTATTGCTATTAGATAACACTTTCCAGTTTCTAAAGTCAGAAAATCAAATATTTCATTAAAAATGTACATGCATGTTTTTATCTTATACATTATAAAATAAAATGACTTCAAATATCGAATATAACAGAGTGTATCTTATTCTTAAAAATATATGCAATTTGTGAAGCAATAAATAAAAAGAATGATGTTTAAACTAAAATATTTTATTAACATTAGAGTTAACATTATTTATAACTTTGGACGAAAAGTAATTGTGAATAAAAGTATCATTGAAATTGAACAACGTTTAGTTATATAATTTGGAAAAAAATCAAGCAGTGAGAGAAAATTTATAAGAATACATACATTAAAGTGTCGAAGCGAATGCGTTGTGGAAGACGTTATTACTTGAAGTGTCAAGTGGTTTAAAGCAAAGTGAAAAAAGATAAAAATCGACGAACAGCAAAAGAAGAAAGAAAAGATGATGCGATTATGTATGTCTTTGGTGGTTCAAAAGCTGACACTTATATAAAACATAAAACGATGATAAAAAGGACAAAAAGAAATAAAAAGTAAAAACCGGGATAAACTTAATAGGAAATAGAAACAGAGCACGCTGAAATGTAATAAACAATAATTCGATAAAAAAAAAGAATCCACAAAACGTAATAAACGGCTGAAATGAAAACTGTGTCTTATTGTAAATAGCATTGCATAGTGAATGCAGTTAGTCGGAATATATTAAGCGAAGGTATTTAAATTTAGCACATAAAAGCAATGTAAACAATAATATAATAAGAATTTCAGAACAGTTTTGCCCTTTTCAAATGTTTAAGACCATAATGCTCACATTCGTGCGAATACCTCTTGCATTGTATTCTTTCATTGTATATTTTTCACTTGCACTTTAATCTCTAAATATGAATAATGTTTGACTCTGGTATCTTAATTAAAATTGTTGCGCAATCAGCGTGCTTAATTAACACAGTTTTTACGCAAGAACACGTCCATAAAAATAGCTTCATGAATATCCTGAATTTGCAATGCTTTTAATTTCAATTCTTTACACTTTACTTTGATTTCAAAGAACTTAATAATTATTATTTTTACAATTTTTTGCGTTAACTCTTTTACAGTAATTTGAATATAAAAAATTTAGATAAGTAAAGAAGTTTGTGCCGAAGATCGAACTGATTTTAGTGATTTCTGTGTCCGGGTGAAGACAAGGTTAAACCCTTCCATTCGGAAATTGGTTTTCCGCATTGTAGAAAGTCTTTTGTTGCTGTCGTACGTTTACGAGCTAAGTGTCGTAGTTTGTCTTACCTGAAAACCGATGTTCCAAGATCTTCGCGATACCACAGCACAAGATGTACCGAGTCCTTTTCGTCGGCAGTTGATATGTCGCAAGGAAGATACGCGGAGTCTCCAGCCAGCGCCACGATATGCGACATAGGCACTAAATAACACATAAAAGAAACAGAGATCAGTAACTCTGAATTAAGTTTTTTAACGTATGTCGTACAAATGACTAGTTTTTTTTACGTTATTTTATTTTGCCATTAAAAACATTTTGTTAGACATTTTGAAACAACAGAAACATTTTCCTTCCTTGTTTTAAAAACATTTTTGTTATGTCCAAACACAATAAAAAAATTTGTATGTGTTGACAAAGACAAATTTACTGTCTAAGCTAACAGATTCGCCGTTTATAAAGATTATAGACTTCGACGTTTATTGGAATCCTACAAATTTTTTTTCAATGGTTCTGATTTTTAGTTATATGTTCGGTTTTGACTTTTTTTTCTTCCGTCACAATGTGGCTCAATATTTCGACATATGGTGCACATATGTGCACGAATCAACACAATTATTTATTTTAAAAAATTGTTACGTATAACGGTTATTGCATTTTTAGATCAGTGGATTGAATACGAACGTTTTGACGAAACCTTTGTGAGAATTAATGCGATATCTTTATTATTTACGTGCCAATGCATATTGAGTTTTAGCCACCTGCGACGAAAAAAATATGCTTTTATAAATGTGGAAAAATAACTCATAAACTAATTTTTTTCAATGTATTATCAATTTTTACATTTATTATAGTTTCATGTAAAACTTTGTTTTTCGTTTGATAAATGAAGTATAACAGTTTTTAATAGTAGATTATATAATATTAATCAATTGAACTATATTATTTTATTTTGTAAATATATTTCGGAGGTTTCATTGAATTTTTCAGTTCAATAATCAACTGAAAATGTTGCGGATTTATTGAATTTATCAAGCAGCATAGCTGTCTCATTTTCTGTTCATTAATTAGAATTTTTTATTCTTGAGTGGATGTTGATTCACTTTAAAAAATAGAAATTACTGAACGATTAATAAAATTGAATAATATTGTATTCGTATTATTTTGTTTATAACGAAATAATTTTATAGAACTCATTAACAATAATTTACAATATTTTCATATTTCACAGTTCTAAATCTCATATCGACTAGCAATGACACAACACTCCACTGATATTAAACATCTATGATTAAAACTCTTGATGATAGAACGATCGCACCATACAAAAGCAATAAATAAGCTTGTCCCAAAACAGACACGTCTTCACAACTGGTAGCCTTCGATCTGACTATCTTAAATTCACATAAATTTGTGCCTTTGTCATTGGACCATGCCAACAGTTTTGGAGGAGAACAGAAGCGTGTGTCCGAACCATACATATCATTAATCGGTCAATCCCTCGCTCTCTTGCGCTCGAATAAATAACATGACATACGATATACCAGTACACGTACTCATATTGCTCATATTGTATGCACCACTTACTCCATGACACATGAAGAAGCATTTTGATATATATAGTGATACATAGTGTAACCCGTACAGCTTATTGAGTCATGTTTCGAATGATGCGAAACAATTTACTGATGCTTTCAATAATGTGGAAGACAAACTCTGAATGGATGATTTTGATTTCAAATCTGATTATTCTATTACTAATGAGAATCGTCGATCCGAAAATCGATTTTCATATACTTTCGACTGTTAAGAATAATGCAATTTGTAAAATAATGCACGGTTTGTTGCGTGACATATTTATGAGTTTAATTACTCAATTTCATAAAAACGTCACGCAAATCGAAGCAAAATTATTTCAATCTCCAACATTTCAGCTGTCTGATGTTTAATATTCAATATGTGCAGTGCACTCAATGAGCATTCCGAATAAAAAATTAATTAGAAATAGCTTGAGCATTTTAAATGGATCGCAATCAGCTGGAAACAAATTTTTATGATAAAATGACAGAAGAATAATAATTAATTGATTTGATTTTTAAATAGTTAATTTCATTTGTATGCAAATGCTTTTGAAGTTTCACTACAAAAAATGACTGAGATAAAATATACCTAAGTTTATTCTAATATTGTAAACAAATTGGTTTTGCTAGGGAAAAAATCTGTGATTTCATTTAAAAACAATTTCAAAACGAAAAAATTCTATATTTAGTTAAGAATATAACAAGATATGAGAGAGATTTTCGTAAGATAGAATATATGTCTTCCTAGCTTCTTTTTTAGATGGGATGTAGAGAAGTTTTCAATCTTTGTTGTAAAATGTGGTAGTTTTTCTTAGCTAAAGTACTGCGAAGAAATGTATATATGCCTGAGTCATGTTTTCATTTCAAATTGTTTAGTGGTTTTAGTGAAACAAGGAAAAATTATAAAAAATTATTCATTTTATTAATCCAATTTAAAGGGTGAAACTTTCAATTTATTCTAAATATTGTTTTCAAAGAGACAGTCTTTTGTTTTCTCTTTTTAGCTATTTCTAACCAATATTAATAGACAAAAACAGTTAAGGATTAAATTTAGTTTATCGAAAGTCAATTGAAGTTTAAACTCAAAGAAATGCAAAAGAAACTCAATACTATTAATAGAATACTCAAGAATATTATTCTTCTAGTTATTTGCATAGTCTTACTTTTTCTTATTTTTAATTGGACATCAATTATGCAGCTTCAGGAAATTTACTCTGAAACTGTTACAATTTTATTAAAAAATATTTTTTTTTCTTAAACAATGTGATCATTTTTTTCTTAACTAAATGAGGTTTTTAATTTTAAATTTTTCTCTCATAGAATTTTATTGGTGTAATAAAATACTAAAGTACTTCATTGTTTGGTGCTGTAAGATTTTATATAATTCTCTGAAAATGTTATTTTTAAACTGAAGAAAACAAAGTGTGAATTGCGAATGGCTTTCATAAAATAAAGTAATTGCTACGAACAATTTGTATTATTTCTACTCGATAAACTTTGATTTTAACTTATATATAATATTTTATGCAGAAAAATTATTGTATCTTTTCTACCGTTCTAATAAACCTGTTATTAAATTTATTTGAAAAATAAATATAACAAAAAATATAAGTTTAAGTTGACTGTGTTGAAAGATTTGCATGACAAACAGCGTCATTAAAGAACTTTTTGCTTCCGTTGAAATCTCGCAGCATCTTTATAGTGTATAAAACGTTACTATTCGTTTTTTAATCAATGTTCTTTCTGCAGTGGTCTACCTCGACAAGCATGAACGCATAGTATAATCACGTTTATAATGTGTGCTAATTCAAATAAACGAATATAAGCCCGCTTTATAATTACAGTTTTTGCGTAGAATCTCAGTAGACTCGAGTTTGTTCCCAGTATAATGTTTTTACTTGCTTCATTTTTGCTCTTTCTGTTTTTATTTTAGTCTTTGGCAAATTCTTCGTTGGTATTTTCTACAGTGCTGAGAAAATGCTAATAATAAAATTATCCAATGTTTAGCATTTATATTCGTAACTTTAACAATAACATTTGTAATTTTTTTTAAAATTTCAAAGTATTTCATTTGCAGAAGGCTATCATAAAAATATATTTCGTCAAAATGATTACAAAATCCTGTGATTGGTCTCCTTCCTAATGCAGTGATGCATTTCCGACACGCGTTGCAATGCTTGGAATTTATTGTTTGTTCTTCTCGATTTGCACAGAACTTGGAGAAATGTTGGAATCCTGATATTTACACTTCGCCTTAACATAGTATGAATATTGCTTTCGTTAATCGTTATATCGATTGGCAAGTAACTGGTGAATTTTTATAATCTTTGCATTAAGCAAATAAATTGCAAAGATTTATTAAATTTGCTGTCGAATTTTTTGAATAATAATTATTAAGGATTAGCTTGTACGGTAGTTGTCCCAATGGTTATCAGGAACCCATCAATTGGCAGCTTAAATTTGAACTTGGAAAAAACTGTTTTTGTAGAATAATATTATAATAAAAGTTTATAATACATCAATATCATTTTTCAAAGATAAGTTTTTTTATCAAAATTTAATTTTCAACTAATTAAAAATGCTTTTGAAGGTTACGTATCAATTTTTATAAGAGCTCACATTTTTAAAATGGCCGTATCATGAAAATGTTATAAGTTTAACAATCAGAACTTTTTAGTGCTTTCATTTGCCGGCAAAAAGAGATTATTTGGACAACTAAATTTTATTAAAATCAAGTACTGAAAAGATTTATTAGTGGTATGGGACATGAAATAAAAGTAATGAAATAAAAACAAAAATATATACACATTAGAGTGTATCGAACATATTTTTGTTTGGCTAGCCCCTAAAATCAAAGTGTTTAAAGAGGAAAGCACTCCCTCGAAACAAACAGTCAAGTGCCGTGACCCCTAACACAGCACCAAGGTCCCAAACGTGACCACTTTTGCGAGTGCTCATCTGTAACATTCTTGGGATCCAATGGAATTGGCTGAAATAATACTTCCAGATAATAACTCTCCGTAGAGAATACCTAATCAGCCTGTTCGAAAGTCTTAGAGAAATAATAGACTCTTATGAATAACCATTTTTAAATAATAAAGCTTCCGAAAGTCTTTAAAATTACAAAAAAATTCAAAAATCAAACTTATTTAATGCGTTTTATAGCAAATTTTTGCCTAAAAAACCAAGAAATATAATAAATAAATAAAATAGTTATTTTTTAGGGTTTATTATTTCTTAATGAAACATCCGAGCAGGCTGATTCAGTATTTCCTTTGGAGAGTTATTATCTAGAAGTAACATATCCCAATTTAAGCCAATTCCATTGGATCCCAAAAAAGTTACAGATGAACACTCGCAAAAAAACTCCACAATGGCTATGTTTGGGTCCTCGGTGCTCTGTAAGGGGTCACGGTATTTGATTGTTCTTTTCAAAAGAGTGCTTTTCTCTTCCAAAATTTTGATTTTAGAGGGTAGCCAGACAACAACATTTTTTGAAATACCCTAATACACATGCTAATTATTCGGACGAGTTGTTCTAATGATTGGCATGATCTGGAAGTTGAGATGCAAGTTATTGTGAGAAATTTACAAAATTTACGATTCAATATATAATTATAAATAAGTTGAATTGAAAACATATTTCGTAGACTTTTATAATAAAAGATGCACATATGATACTTTTTTATTACGAATTTCATTAATCATTGAGACACTTATATTATTTAGTGTAATATGATCAACAGATTTATTTGCTAAATTTCGTTTTAGCAAACTTCATTTATAATCACCTTATTTATTGGGCATATGTGAAATTATGTTAGTATCAAAGAATATGATATTCGAACCCCTTCATCATAAATACAAAAGTCAGTTGACGTTACATGATTATAGTATGGCTTGAATTGTTAGTAGTACAAGGATGAAATAGTCATTCATGTTATATCGTAATAAAATTTCTATTTTTGCGACGATATTACTACGAACAAATTGAGGCGTCGGATTTATAACATACTTAACTGATATTTCGTAATAAAAAATACTTCAATTTGACAATTCACATTATGAAATTTTATTCACGTATTGTTGATATGTAATAATTTAAGTCATATCTCAATGCATGAAAAAATTATTAAAATATCTTTGTTTAAAAAATTAAATATATTTATGAATAACAATTACAAAAAATCAATTTAACATGTACCCGAACGAAAAAAAATTGATGATAATTTGATGGAATTCCGATATTAGACAGAATTTCATAAAATTATCACAGAATGATGTAAAATTCTATTAAATTTGTTTAATAATAAATAATATTCAAAAAGACACTTTGTACCATTAAGCGCATGTCAAAAGTCTGCAGCAACGGAGTTTGTGTTTTATCAAATACTAATATGACTATTGATTATTTTTAAAAAAGCGAAATGTACCGGTTTTCTCTCATTGTGGAAGATTATTTTTGAGCAAAAGAAATGTCATTTTGAATAAAACTGTAGGCGTAGTTTCAAAATTACGATTTTTTTATCGACAGTTGGTAAGAAATCCGCAAAAACTCAAACACTCTGAAAAATCTCCCTTTGAACCGAAAAGAATTGTTTTTTTATATAATCTTTTTGAAACAAAAAGAAATTTCTTTTTGGTTCAAAAGGATTATACAAAAGGACAATTTCTTTTGGTTCAAAGGGAGATTTTTCTGAGTTATGTTAGAATTAGTTTTAAAATGAAGTTTTTTTTAAAAAGTCTAAAATTGTTATTTAAATATAAAAAAATAACTTAATTTTTAATAGAATTCAAATGCATTTTGTAAAAATACATAAAAATTTCCTCATAATTATTATTACTTTCGTATAAAGACCCAGTAAACGGAAAGTGATTAAGTCTTATTGATGAAAGTGATCTGTCAATTGTGTTTGAATAAGATTTTTGCCATCTGTTAAAAATAACTCTGAGAAAGCTTATTTGAAACAATTCGGTTTTTTGGTTGAAAATATCTATTTCTATTATTATAACTAAAAAGGAATATTATTTTCTAATTATTCTTACGTTAAACAATGATTTTCAATAAAATTTCAAACTAAGATTCATTAAAAAAAGTTAATTTTTATATTAAAATCATTAAAAGACATAAGTTTCCCAATGTATTCAGAAAAATGTTATTGTAATGTTCAGATTCAGTTTTCAAATGTTTAACATATTCATATAACCTTTTTCTGAATCATTTTTGACGGATGACAAAATTCTTAATCAAATAAAATCGACAGACTACTTTTATCAAAGCGGCTCAATTGGTTTCCATTTACTGGGCAGCTTCCTCCCTCCTAATGATCCATCCAAAAAAAAAAACTTTCGAATGATCTATGAATGTTGATTAATAAAGTGTTATTGAAGATGGTTTTTATACATTGAAATATCAATTCTGAAATTTTAAAGCTTACTTTTTAGGGCACGTTAACAGTGACGATTAAGCGAAACAATCTCTATGAAATTAATGATTCTGAATTTTTCATTGGCGTAAAATTAGCTGTTATAAATAATTTGTTATTACATTTTAATTAAAATTACGACTTGCAACTAAAATTAATAATATATAACATTTCTTTTGCAAATTAATAAGTTTAGATGAGTAAATTGATACATCACTGTGAATGAGCTCTTATTGTCTTTTTTATGCATTCATAATTAATTTCAATATTGGTACAGTTCAATTGGCAAATATTAAACAGAAAAAACGGTTTAAGAAAAGAGATTACTATAACTTTATACTCTTAACTTGAAACATCTCAATTAATTATTTATAATATTCAGAAGTAAATATTGAGAGAACGTTTCTACTCTGAGCTAAAAAGAAAGAAACTATCACAAAAATATGCTGGTTATGCGTTTCATTACTTAATTTCGTTTTATTCTTTAATTTGGTTTGAAATTACTCTCAAGATTTCATCAGAGAATTTTACAGTTGATATAAAAACTTTGCGTCTGTTTAATCATGTAGAGATATACCTTTTTCTTATCACGTTTCTAAAAGAATTCACTCATTTCTTGCATATAAAGTAGTTACTAAAAGAATATTTATCCGTATAAATGAAATTTGATTAATTATTAAAAAAATGCTTTTAATTAATTGTGATTAACGATCTAAGACTTATAAAAAATTTAAATAATCTTATTTTGATTTGATATAAGTACTAATTACTTATTTAGTTTATTTTTAGTTTTCTGCCTACTACGGACATTTTTTTAGTTATAATACAATAACTAATGCTAGTTAGGCCGAGAGAGTCTGGTAAAGGGGTAAGATCCTTGGCTCTTACTCGAGAGACTCGGGATCAATTCCTAGGTCGTCCACTTTGTCAAGGTTTTCGTGGTTCCCTTGACCAGACGCAAATGCGGGGATGATATTTATCTCTCTTTAAATTTTTTTCGTTTATATGGTCTTCTTTTAACCTCACGGGAAACTTTCTATTATTATTTGTGAATAAGTTATCAACAATATATGGTTTTTCGATGTTTCTTGTGTAGAACCCAAAGGTGATTAAACAGGGTTATTTTCATTATTTTATTCAAACAAAATGTTTTTTTCTATTAGTAAGAGTTTTATTCATCTTTTACAAACAAATTTATTAATAAAAATCGACGTAATAAAATTGTTTAAATATTTATTTGATAAAAAAAAGGCATATAACTAATTAAAATAATATATTTGGCCGACTTTTATTGTTTAGAACAACTTGCATTTGTGTATCTTACAAGACACAGTGGGACTCAAAGGGTTAATCAGTACTATTTATTTGTGTTTTTGCAGAGACACTTTTTATGATACTTACGTTTTCAACAATTGAATTTAGTATTTTTGGATTATCAAAGAACAATTTGTTATTCTCAATTGTTCTTCTAATTTTTCTGTAAACTTTAACTTAATAATTCAAACTTTTGGATCTGCTTCCGCGTTGATGTTTTTGTAAGGAAATCGAAAATACTTAACATCATTAAATTTAAAAGACAAATTTATAAGTGAAATGAATAACATGATTGTTGAAAGCACAATCTGTTAATAAAAATGATAATTAACATTTCAAATCGTTAAATGATATTTTAACTAGTTAAATTATATACTTTAACTAAAAAGCGTTAGTTAATGTATGCATTAACTAGTTTTTTCTTTTTACTTCATACATTAACTAGTTGAAGTATTGAATACTTACACTATTTAATACTTTTTTGTTCAATTCTCGCAATTTTTGAAAAACAGGTATCAAAAGCGCCCATACTGCAGCTGCATCATGACGCAGATAGTCAGATATATCTGACCCCGATATTAATAATATTCATTTTCAAAGTGATGGGCCTATAACCCAATATAAGAATAAAACAAATTTCTTTTTGTTTAATTATTATTGTAAACAACTAAATTTGAAAAGCGCTACATGGAACTT
>JABFPM010002562.1:0-16364 GCA_022817325.1 Idris sp. 1 HC-2018 | reverse complement strand
AAAACCCGTTAAGACATATCTGAATACGCTCAAATGGGAAGTCTTACCCCACCCGCCGTACTCTCTAGACATTGCTCCTTCTGACTACCATTTTTTTCGATCGATGGCACACGGCCTGGCTGAACAACACTTCCGAACCTCTGAAGAAGTTACAAATTGGATCGATTTGTGGATCGCCTCAAAAGATGCATAATTTTTTCGAGACGGAATCCGACAATTGCCAGAAAGATGGACAAAAGTAGTGGAAAGCGACGGACAGTACTTCGAATCATAAGTATATAATAACTTTTTCAGACTAAAGCCTAAATTTTAGGAAAAAACCGCGGAAGCAAAGCTGTACACCTAATAGTATCTCAACAACATTTTTTTTGCGCTTAACTATTTTTTCCAACACAAGGTTACCATAATTTGATTGACAAATATTATGTTTATTTGTTAATTTTCTTACAATGAAAAAATGTATGTATATCTTAAACTATCTAATTTCAGCTTAAAAACTTAAGTCTAATACTAATTAAGTTCAAAGTTTACGATTTAACGGGGTTTATAAAATGTTAATATTAAATTTCTTTTTTAGTTTATTAAAAATTCCATTTTTTTATGTCTTCACCTACGTGAAGAAAGAACAATTTCATTATTATATAAAAAATAAAAAATATATTACTTAAACTTTTTATAAACATATTTAAATGTTTTTCTCATTTTTTTCACATTTATACACCAAGAGTTTATCATAAATTCCGATGTAATAAAGACAGAACAAATACTATTTTAGTTGATTCACCACAATTTACACTTTTTTCTGGATTCATCTAAGAACCAACAGAACAATTCCAAGCATCACTAAATTCTTTCAAATTCCTTAAACTGCTTAAAGTTTGTACATCACCGGGAGCATGGCGATTAAGCAACATATTATTTTTCCTTTCGTCAGGCGTAAGTCCTTCACACAACATCTGTGAAAAACAAAAATTTTACGAATGAAAATATTGTAATACCCTACTATTTTTTAACTTTAACAAATATAAACCGTAGCATATCCTAAAAAGAATAATTGATCATGAGTGAGATTTGTATAACCAGTCAATTTAGGTTCTTCTTCGTGTTTTTCTTTCCACTATTGATAACCAAGGTACGTAAGTCTTATCCCAAGCACATCAGCGAGGTTCTCCAAGATGCAAAACTAACCGTCTACAAAGGCGTCAGCCTAAAGTTACAGCATATAAATTGTATTTTATTTTTAGTTTTAAGTATTTGTGAAAAGTTTTACAAACTGAAATTAAAGCTATAACTTTCAAAACTGATCATTTTCTGTATAAACTACATTAGAATAATGTTGTTTGGAATTGGTAGCTTTAAGTGTTGATTTTCATAAAATTTAATTTGAATATGAGAATTATTAATTCTTACTTCTTCAATATAATATTCGTTATAATGATCTACGTAACACTGTATTCTGGATTTATACTCAACAACGGTTTCATTACTCAACCACTGTGATCTTGTACGCCCAAATTCGTCAATTCTGAGTCCGTAATCATGAAAACCATGTGATACTACAAATTCATAAAAATTATATTCTAATTTAGTTTGATGTGGAATTTCTATTCTTCGACACTCAATGAGCATGGATTTTTATGAGGAATAGAAGTTTTGAGCTATGAAGGAAAAGAATTTCGAGTAATAGAAGTTAAACAGAATTGAACTTGACTATACATTTGAATTAAATTATTTCAACTTAAAACAAAAATGTTGTTATTTAAAATAATATTATTGTCGATATCATGTATAGCAAAAAAATTGAATTCAGAACAGTTTTTTATTTTTCAAATAAAGATCGTAAAACAATGAGGGCATTTTTAAGATCACCAAGATTTTCAAAAGTTTGAGCCAACATAAAACTTAAAACTATGAGGAGGGAGGCAATTTGTTCGATGAATAGAGGTTTTCGAGAAATAGAAGTTTGAGAAATAGAAGTTCTACTGTTTTTTCAGTTAAGAATGACTATTCAAATTTTTTTTAAAAATATTTTTTGTTTGTTTTTATAAAATTTAAGAGGACAGGCTACCCAAAAATTCAAACTTTGTTTTGTGCAGTTTTATTATTTTTAAATTTTTTGCATACCTTCATGTTCTATGAGACCGCCTCCAATAATTCCAAAATTAAGAAGTCTAAAAGTTGAAAAGATTAATTTTATTATATATGAGCAATTTTACAGATATGTTCTAATTAGCGGTTTTTTTATTTAATTAGCAATTTTAAAGAGGTGTCAGTCTTAAAATTTCTAAAGGCACCACTATTTTTTGTCTATTTTAGAGGTCAAAGAAAAAGAAAAAAACAGTCCCAAAGGTGTGCCCTTAGCTAGAAATTTTTCGATTTTGTTTACGAATAAAAAGAAATTTTCTGTAGAATTGCTCATATACTAATATTTAAAAGAAACTAGTCTTACCTCAGACTTGATGTAAACAACGGAAAAGTTATTATAGATGCTGGAATAACTTTACGCAAAAAAATTGAAATTAAAATTAAAATTAAAATGTATACAAATTAGAAATAAAGCTTCGGATCAAATATCAAGCTAAGTCGATTTTTCGTGTTTTGAGACATATTAGTTTAAAAATTCTAGTTATTAATACACTACTTATATTACTAAAAATATTTATTTATTTTTATTATTTATTTAATTTTACTAAATCATGTCCAATACTCCGTCTGCAAACAACCACTCAGGAAAACCGATCTGGGCTAAGGGTTGCGAATTTTTTCTTAAAAGAGCCATTTTTGACTTTTCATCAATCCAATCCGATGAAACTATTATTTGTGCAAAAGCAGATTTTATATATCGCACTATTTCCTGAAGTTCTGGCTCATCTTTTTCGAGTGAAAATTCATCAAAATATAACCAGGAGCTAACAAAAACTATAAGAAAAAAATGTATTATTTATTCTTCTCACTATAAATAACTAATCAATAGTATTTTATTAAAATTGATCATACCATAAAAATTATTGACAACTGAAACACACCTATATGATGGACTTGATATGGAAACCACATTATCTCTCTTTTTGACATATTCCAAGTAAGCATTTTGTAAATTTTTTGAACCATATTTAACGAAAGATTGCACTACTGAATACCACACATATGATTCTATAAATTAAAATGTATTATTAGTAGTGTATAAAAATGAAATCTAAAAAACTTATTTTATAATTTAAAGTTACAGAAAAAGTTTAACTATTTTCTATTTGTCTTCAAAGACAAATTATATTTTCATTTTTATTTTATAACAATTTTATAATTTTGATTACCTAAAATTTGTTCATCTGTATTTGCAAACAATTCCGCAACTAGTTTTAAGTGTTCTAAATCAAAAACCCATAACTTCGTTTCCATAGCCCAATTTGGTTTAAGACCATCCTTAAACACTTCTTGAATATAAGGTTTCTAAATGTTTTGCGGATTTAGCGAAGGATATTTATTTCTCACATGCTCATCTGTTAATTTTTGCAAATCATCCACATACATGAACTCGTCTTCCGGAAATTCTTCATAAGAACTGGTACTAAACTTAGTTTTTTTCGAATCATTTTGCGGCTGAAATCGAAATGCTTGGTATATTAAAATATCTATTACAAGATAATTTTTTGTCTTCCTACCTTGAGCAAAAAATCATCTACTTTTATTAATTCATCCACTAAGTTGTCAATTTTTTCATCGCCATACTCATTTTCTTCACAAGCTTGGTTTGCACCAGTATAACTGCTTATCATTGCTTTTATCGCACTTTTTATCAGATTTTTATAATCGTTCGAACTTTCATCGTTGACCGCAGAGCTTTGTAATTTTTAATGCATTTTCAAGTATCCTGGAATGTTTTCATTGTCAAAAAAGCTAGACCTACCATAATAAAAGTTATATATAATGAACATAAATTAATTAACTTATACAAAAATAATACAAGTGTACGGTTTATTTACAAACCATGCAAATGACTCTCAGATGTTGGTAAACATCCGATGATAAACATATTTTTTGATGGATTTCTTATGTCAAGAATAGTGTCAAGTTCAAAAAATATATCTATATAGGTAGATTTTTATCACTGCAGCTTCCTTGAATAAATTAGATGAATCATTTTCTTCCATAAATGCAGGCGGTGTCTAAGTTAGATTGAATTAATTTAACAAATTGATCATAGGTTCCAAGCCTAATGTATCATTTATAACTATAAAAATATAAATTTTATTGATTATTAATATAAAATGAAAAAAATTGAAATAAAGAAATAAAAAACATTTAAGACTGTATTTAATAGATCAAAGTACAATTATACTACGAACATGTATCAAGACAACTGTTATACAGTTTCTGCGCTTGCAACACAGCACGAGGAAGTTTTGCTCCATAAACGTCTGTCAAATTTCGTTGCAATAAATCATGGAGTTTTCTGGTCTGTTGTTCTTTAAGGTAATCGAACCAAGACCAGAGGTGTATAGTTTCAGACCTCGGGTAAGCTTCCGACCATTTTCCACCAGCAAATCTTGAAATAAACAAAAATTAAGTTTAAATTGAAGATCTTATATATAAGAATAGCTTGAAGTTATATTTAAACATAAAAATAAAGATTCACAAAAAAAGGAACATTATTACAATCTACGACCTTGAGTTGAAATAAATATGAAACGTATAGATCTTAGTTGTTCAAGTGAAAGCAATATATGCCTATGGATATATATACGAAAGAATATAGCTGAATAACTAATGTTTAATCGTGTGACCCTTCACAGTTTTATTTTTACTATTGGCTATACACTTTAGAATGACATGTGTGCGTGCTGCAGCAACTAAATTACAAGGAAATAAATACATGTACGCACACCTACAAAGACATTGTGCAAGTTGTAAAAAGAAATAAAATAAAGACTATACACAAATGAATTAGCAAGAGTGGTGCGATTTTATTTGTTACACTTACTTGGCAAAATTATCACAAGGGTCTACCGACAGATCCATGGAGTTTTTAAAAACGGCAGTTAAATAAAAATAAAATGAAAAATATTTTTCACAATTAATATAAAAGAAAAACCAGAAAAATATGCATATAATTTACCAATGCGAACACAATCTGTACAGTCACATACTTTTGGAATAATAGGTTTTTGATCTAAAAAAAATCTATGAGATATATATTTTCATCTCTGAAAATTGGTAAAAAATGAGAATTTTATATTCAAAAGAAAATGAAAAATTGAGAAATGTATGTTATGATAAATTAATATTTATAGCTTACACAAATATGTAAAAAGAAAATATATTGTGGTAGATAAAGCACCATTCAAAATTACAATTATTGTTATCATTACCAGAAAACCCTTATTATTTTTTTTTCCTTGAAAGAAAAAAAAATCAAAGATTTATTTAAATTTTCCAACATAGTTTGAAATATGTTCTTGCAAGCATAACAATTTCAAGAATATTTTAATATCTACACAAAATTAATAATGACAAAATTAAGTATTTTACTAAGATCGGTAATATCTTACGGTTTATTGTTATCTCGGGTACGAAAATTATCATTTTCATGGCCCACAGCATCAACTGCCGGAATCACAATTGCTAGAGCAATTGAAGAATTAATTAACAAAAAAAGAAGTAAATCCTCTTTGAAGATTAATTAAAAGTACTTACTCTGTTCACCAGTCATGATCCATTATATGTTAACTTGATGGTATGAAACTGTTTTATACACTGACTAAACTTAAGTTATAACTTGGAGTTTGCTCCGACAAGTTTTATCCACACACTGATACAACTTAAACATTCGATAGTTTGTTCAATATTATTGACAGAATGTTTAATCCTCTTAAGTCAATTATCACACTTACTTTCAAGCTTAACTTTTATCGATGTCTTCATTTCTCATCATCAAACTTGACACCGCAGAGCTTTATTTCAAATTACAAGAAAAATCCAACTTGTAAGTATTATTACATTATATTATATTATTAAAAAAATTATGATCTATAGTGCTAGTAATCATGCAAAACGTATACTATAGAATAACTTATGTGTAAAATTAAAACAAAAAAGTTTTAAAGTAAAAAACTGACGTGTTAAAAAGAAGTTTACATTTTACAAAGTATAACTTGTAAATAGAACTTATTTGATTACTCTTTAAAAGCAACAAAGTGATTTTGTCTGATCCATTATATTAAAAAGCTTATCAACTAAGGGAGCTGTTTAATAAGACGGTGTACAGTAAGACAAATTAATATTTATTGAGCGCAAAAACGAGGGTGGAAACGTCATGTATCAGAATCTTTGCCAAGAGAGAAGAACTTGTTAACTGAATTGATGTTTATGAAGAAAAACAATGAGATACAAAACAACCCTATTTCATATGGATGCAAGGCCGCAGAGAAAAGCTATTAAAGCGGAATAACATAAAACTTGTCGCAATTAGTGAAATGAAATTCAGTAAGATACTATCCATTGCAAATTAGTTAAGCGTATAGAACATATTGCAAAGTAATGCAGAACTAAATAGTCCAGTCTGAATAATCGAAAACTTTCGACCTGAATTTTCAGAAGGATGAAGTGGAAAATCAAACTGACCCATTAATTTTCTTACAAACTATATAACATTTGTTAACAATTTATTAAAAATAACAACTGTCAATATACAGAAAGAAAATTGATAACAGTTTTTCTGCAAAAAATAACCAAACGTGAAGACTATATAAATTAACAAGATTTTTTAAAAGTTTATAATGTTTTTTTTTGCATTTTATTGTTGATTTCTTTAGAAAATGATTGGCTAATTCAACTAGGCGTGAATTCAAAAAGATTGATATACAAAGAGCGTTTCAATGTTCTACATTTATTCGATATTTGCATTTACTAAAAATTTGAGGAAAATTGACAGGAAGTTCACCATAGTCGACACTTCTTTGCTGGATTCATATTCGATCCAACTGGGCAATACCAAGTCTCGCTGAATTCTTTCGAATTTTGTAGCACCCCGTGAAGCCGGATCTGGCTGGGACAGTGGCTGTCTTCGAGCATCCAACGCAACGACACTTCTGTATTTTCTTCACACCAAGTCTGAAAACAATGTAACTTTTAATATATTTAAGAAAAAGATATCAACTCAAATATAGTTATAAAATAATAAATACAATTGAAACTAATTACAAAATATTTATTCCTATCTAATAAGTTAAAACCAATTTTTTTCAGAAATATTTTAATATTTTGTTCAGTTTTTAACTAGACATTTTTTTTGAGTTTCACCATAAATTTAAAGTCAGAAAAATAAAAATGAAACCATTACAAATAATTTATGGTGAAAATTCTTCTATATTCAATCGATTATATACTATATAAATTTAATACCGAATCGAATAAATGTGTAAATTTTTACCATAAATTATAAGAAAATAATTTGAATTTCTTCCTCTGGATCTGATCAGTTTAAATTTATTTATAGATAAATTTATTGTCAAAATATTTCTTCGTTAATAATCTAAAAACTTTGGATTTCAAAATAACTTGTGTGAAAGTATGTACATTATTGTAATTGTATAAAAACTGAATGAATAATGTCCATGAATGTTATTACGTAAATGACACACATTTCATTGATTAATTCTTGTTACGTATTCACTGTAAAAACAGATGACTTGTTTTAAAATAATTTTAGTAATTTTCCCTAATTTAGTGTCTCAAATTTACAAATGCCTTTTTTTAAAGACATTTATGTATCTTATTTTCCGAAAAGTTACTTTTCTTTGCCTTAAATATTCAAATTTTTAAAGAAGAAAACAAAAAAGTGATTTAAATAAGGTGTTATTTCGTGAAAAAGACACTTTCCAATTAAAATATTTGAAAGTGTATTCAAAAAAGACATTGAAATGTCTTTTGCTTGAAATCTGAAATAGATAAGCTTTAAACTCTAAAATTATTAAATTATGAAACCTTATAAAATAAACAAATATAAATAAATAGTAAAATGTTTTAAAAACTCAAATACTGAAACTTGTTTATTTAAAATGTTCAAATTATTATATCAACATTTTTCAGCAATGTATTTTAAATTGTGTTTGTTTGTTTTTTTTTATACTAAATTAAAAAATATTATTTCAATTAACCTCTTCATTCATATTGCACATTATGATGTGCATACTTTCAACATTGAAAGTTTTTTTAACGTTTTTAATCAAGTTTTCTAAACTTTTCTACATGATTAATTTATCATTACTGAATTCTGAAAAATTAATTTTTAAATAAAGAAATTGCTGCAAAAAAAATTCTTAAGGTTTTCCTACCATGGTAAACTAATCGAAATAACAACCGAAACAATCATTTTAATTAAAATAATAAATATGCAATTCTAAGTTTATAAAATAATTAATTTGAAAGTAAAAAATTTTGTTATGGTACCAACATAACTTAAACGTTTTGTTTTAAATAAAAATTTATTTAATTAGTGTGTATTTAACTAATTTTTAATGCATTGATAATTTGTTCGAAATGTCAAATTTCAAATGTAACAAATTACTTTTAAATTTTAGTCAAATATTTATATTTTTACATAGAGATTAATTATTTTAATTGTCAAATAAATAATAAAATTCAATAGTGATACTTCAAAATGCAATATGATGCTATTATTTTACAAGTTTTGTGTCCCGAAATGGGTTATCTGCCAATCAGCCATATTCAATGTTTTTTGGCTGACAATGATTTTATAATTGTAAATAGCTCAGCAGAATCATCGTTATCTTGTATTTTGAAAAATCTATAATTATTCTCTGATATTTGAAAAATAAGTTTTTTAATGCTTTATCTAATCATTATCTTTGCTAAAAATATTGTAAAAGTTGAGAAACATGAGATTCTTCATATAACTTGACGTTTTTTCATAAACTTCGTATATTTTCAAACCTAAATAACTCTCTAAAATGATCGTTGATCTGAATAAAAAAAATGCCCATTAAAAAAAACTCAATAATTAAGAATTTCTAAAAAATTTTAGTTTATCTAATAAAGCTCATCACGGTAGGACTACCTTAAATTGGTCACTACAATTCCATTTAACTTGAAAAAAGTAATGAAAAGAGTAAATAGATATTTTGACTGGTTTTAAATTTTTTTATTATTTTACAATAAAATTAAACTATTTAGAAACTCATTTAGCTTAAATTGTGAACATTTTGAATCAAATAATAAAAATTACGAGAACGAAAAAATATAATATCGGAATGATAGCTGGTATTTTGTTTAAATCGATATATTGATCGTTAATATACATAATACTTCAAAAAAATTTATTTTAAGTTGAATATGTAAACAATTTGAGTCAAAAATAATAGTAGAAAAATTAATTTACTGCAATATATTTCGCAAAAAAAAATTAAAATTTACAGTCAACAACAATAAATGTGATTTCAAATGCTTCAAAATTGTTGTAAATAAATTGTACAGAAAAATTTTCGATTGAAAGAAATAGTAAAATATGTGATATCGAAAAGTTTCCATTTACAAAACTTGCTCCAGATCCCTTACACACATTTTATTTCAAAACAAGGATAATTTTTTTAGTAAATATTCATCTGTTTGGTCAATAATGCATCCAAAATTGTTATAAAATTACAATTTAACTACGAGAACACGACTTTAGACTGTTAAAGCATTCTTACATAAAAACAAATATTATACAAAAAAGATCAATTTAAAAACAAAAATCAGTTGACTGTATGATAATATAAAACGTTTAATACGTTTATAATACACTTAACTATTTAAATTAAACATATTTCATGATAAAAATTAACAAAAAGAATTCTTGTAGGTTATGCCATGACGATTAGTAATTTAAACTTATACAACAATTTTTTTTAACCAAAATGTGTTTTGATTACGTTTAAATAATGATATTTACTTTTTTTAATAAATTGATTTACTTACATATATTAACATTGAAATTATTATGTATTTATTTTACTGTCCATGAATCATAGAAACTTACAGTCTGCGCTGTAATAGTAATAGTCAAGACTGCCATTTTGACAGTCTAATTCTCCCAGTGTATTAATTGTTTATTTTTATACCAAATTTTGTTTAAGACAATGTTAACATTTATATAATAACATGTAAGCAGGAGATGTAAAACAATCTCAGCTAAGTGGTAGTTCAGTTAAACGTCAAGTCTCTAAAGTCTTCTGTGATTCTGTGGGCTAAATATTATATGTTTCCGGGTACGCCCTAACAGTGCCTTTATAGGCTCTAATAGAGTGAAATATATAGACATTATAAGAGTTAGGTGTTACATCCTTTTTAAGGGCCCGAATACAACATTCATAAGGCCTACAAAAGTCCCTGAAATTTATCCGGGCGAGCCCTTAAGGGGCCCGAATTCGATTTTTACTAGGGTAAAAGTGTCTCACTGAAAAAAAGTAATTTGTTTTTGCAGTGATTGTAATAAAAAAAATTGAAAATACTCTAATTATATTTAAACTTTTTATTCTCAATTTATTTTATTTCAATAAGAGTTTACTAAATTTATTTAACAAACAATTTAATTTTATTTAAAAGCAAATATAAATTATTTCCATAATTTTTTTAATATTTTAAACTACTATTTAAAGCTACATATGTTAATTTTAAATTATTGATTTTTATAAAGTTAAGATATCATAAGACTTTCAAACTATGGAAATAATCTAAACAGTTGTACGGAATCGAAACTGAGTCGCTATAGAATTGAATCAATTGATGTATTGAACCTTTTTGTAACTGCTGAGAAATCTCAATAATTTTGCAATACGCGAAGCATACTTGATGTGCATTCAATATTTCTTAAAATATAATTCAAAAATATATACATCACTTGAAAATTATTTTCGTTTACAAATGCAAACTAAATTACAAAACAATGTGGATATTTTGTGGATACTTAATGATCGTATATGAATTTTAACTCAATTAATACACAACATTTAGTATAGGCAGAGAATAATAAATTTATATTAAAATTCATGAAAAAGTAATTTTGAAATTGTTTATAGTTAAATCTCACTCATAACCATCAATTATTATGATACATTTTTCTTTATTATTATTATTTTTCAATTATAAATCATTTTTTCAAATATTCTTGATAAACTTGTTATAATCAGCCAAATGAGTATTATACCTGAGGTGTATTTATGTTGAAATACATAAATAAATAAACTTACAATAATTGAAATGTAATTATTATTTTAAACTAAAACTCTCTTGTTTATACAAGCAGCCTTACTTTATGTTACACTTCACTTAGATTTGCACTTTTCAAGCATCTCAATTATTAACATCCTTATCGTGCATTAAAATAATATTAATTACAGTTCAAAAGTGTTGAAAATAGTTTTGTTTTCACCAAAGAAAATCATCTTACGTGAGCAAATCCCAAAAACAAAAGTTGCTCGTGCGTAAAGTCAGTAAATCCTGGAAGAAGAAGTTCTTGACCGTGCTCGTCCCTCCATATTTTGTAAGCGAAGATAGCTTCTTTTAAGCCACCATTGTCTGCTATATTTTCTCCTGAAGTAAAAGATAAATGAATAATGTAAATTAAAATAGTTTGAAGGGATTTATTAAAACTTGGTTCCTACCTAAAGTAAGGGCACCATTGACGTAGTCGTCGACCTATATAGTACAAGATAACAATTAGTATCAGCAAAAAACGAACAAAAGATGAATAAATAATTTCTCGTGAAACTTTATGCGATAATAAATTTACATGCTCCTACAATTATTTATCCATGAATATAAATGAAAACACCTCTTTAACGTAGTAACTATCATATTGATGAATAAAACATTCGGATCTTTCAATGTACTCCGAAATGGTCTCATTTGTCCACCATTGACGATAATTTCCATCCATATCAAATTGTCGTCCAATATTGTCAAAGCCATGAGTATGTTCGTGCCCAAGAATGGACCCTATTGCCCCATAATTTAAAGCCCTGTTGGCGAAAGAGAGCACAATTTATTAACTGTGTATTTGGAATTAAATTTGCTAAAATACTCTGATATAAATATATATAAAGGTAAAAAATTTAGAAAGAAAAATGGTTGTTATTTTGCTGTTGAATTTATTATTCTCCGTGTCAAGTCTGTCGAGCTGCACTTGTAATCAATTTCTCTCCTTTCCGGCTTTATATATTGACTACAACAAATACTTGGCGATAATAACAAATAAAAATAATGATAAAAGTGTATTTTTCAGTACAAATGTTATCTGTATATTGACTATAAAGTGCACTCTTGCGAGTGCAAAAAGTAATTCTGCTAAACTTTAACTTTGGTCATTTGTGAAAAAATATTTATCTTAAAAAACGTTATTGAAAATGTTAAGATAATAATTTTAGTTATAAAAAAATTTATATACAAGAAAAATGGAAACAATTAATACTTTTATTTGATTAATATTTATTCTGGCTACTTAAATTGGAATAAAAAAAAGAACATTATAACAGAAGTTATGTCATCAGCAAAATGTTGTTTGTAAAAATAGTTGTCATTCTTAAGAAATAGTTCTACAATTTCCTCGCATAATTGTAAATCAAAATATATCACTCAAGTTCAGCTAAACTATTTTTTATTCGCAACTAGTTTTTGTTTGGCACACCAATTTTGAATGAATTTCATTTAAAAGGACTTTCGTGCAGTTTGCGCGCCTTCTTTGCACGTTATACAATATAAGTGAAGGCAAAAAAAAAAAAGAACTCGGATGAAAAATGGTTCCTCACTCTAAGCCCAAGTTGTAAAATGGAAATTGAAGTATCCCGGCTGGAATAGCTGCGTCCAAGTTTACAAATTTATAATGTATCTTAAATTTGTATCTACGTTTTTTTTTCTTCTTCTTCTTCAGTTTAACTACAATTTAAATTCTAAAATATTTTTAATCATTTATTAAAAATTTATTAAAAATTTAAAATTAAAACATTTAATTAGCCAAATATTGAATTTAAATTTAATTGTACTTTCATAATAATTATTTTTATAAAGATATTATTAATGCTAAACTGAAAAAAAACTTATTGAAACTTACTTATTTGATTTGCGAAAAATGTATGAAACGCATTGACGTCGGTTGGTTCAGTAATCCAACTGCAAAATATTTAATTATTTAAGATTTTTGTAAACCTTTATATTTATACAATTTATAATTTTTTGAATAATGTAAAAAATGTTCAACATGGTAAATAGAAATTTGTAAAATTCATTTCGAATTAATTGGATTCTGTCGATTTAACGAATAAAAGTCCAATAATAAAGTGGAACAAATTCTTACAACGCGTCATCCGCTTCATTTTCCACGAGCAAACTGCTGAGTTGCGCCTCAATATCATCTGAAATTAGTTGAAGCATATTGTCCAAGAAGTAATCCTCAGACAGATCGATCTGCAAATGAAAGTTATCATTATTATACTTCTAATTCGTCGTACTTAAAAACGATTATTATAGTCTAATGATTCGGAAATTAATATTTGAAAATCCGTTGTTCATTTTGGTTTTTATATTTTGTCTTCTACATCATATTTCAGAAGTTTTAACTTATATGAGAGTACACTAATTAATTTACAACAAATTTCAACTAATGTATTCCCTGTATCTTGATTCAGGCATGGCTTCTTTCGTTCATGGCAAACTTGTAAACTATTTTTCAGTGTGAAATGCATCTGACCTACAATAACTTAAGAAATATTTTTACAAAAATAGACATTTTGAACAATTAGCTGAGTTTTAATTAGAGACCTTTTAAAAAACACTTTAATTAAAATAAATTACTAATTGTCATCTAATGAGAATTATTCGTGTATTTAAACGAATGTGTATACGTTCTTTTGAACAAAAAATGACTTTATTTTATCATTTTCTTTTCATCATTGATATACTTACAAGATTAAAATTTACTAATTTTTGACCAATTAAAAGAATACAAATTATTAAAAATTTAACTAAAATTGTAAACTCTAACTAAATATTGCAAATAGAGTTTTATTAAAATATTATAAACTCAAACAAAAAATCGGTAACCTTTACTATAAAATTTTAGTTTGTTTTTTGATCAACTTATCTTTAACTGAGTAATGTCAACTCGGAAATGAAGTAAACTTAACCATACGTGACAGTTATTGTATTTGACGGTTATAGAAGCGAAATTTTTTTTCTATACGCACTCGTAAATATTTAATGAATGAATCTTCAGTATATTAACATTTATCAGTTATTATAATTCATGATCTTAAATCTATTACAAAGAATGATTTATATCTAATTTTAAACTATCATATTAGTGAAAAACTTTACTACGTTTTTCAACTGTTTTGGTTTAGACAAATCATTTTTTCAGTCAGTTCTACTACATAAATTGAGTTGACCATAAAACTGACTAGAAAATATAATTAACGTGAATATAGTCACATTAACTGATATTCTAGTTGTAATTACTATATTTTCACTTGTATTAACTATAAATTCCTCAACCATGAACATATAGTTAATTTAACAACGCGATTTTTTTTAGTGTAAAGCTTCTCTTGTAAAAGTTAGGCAACGATTTAATTAATTTGTTTAATTAAATTTTTATTGTACGAATAATTTGATTTGAAGTTCTTTAAATTTTAAATATATATTTTATAACTAAACAAATAATAAAGAAAAAGCTTAAATTAAACGTTGATCGAAATGTCTGGCATCTATTTGTGGTTAGCCGCATGTTAGAATTCAAACTTGTTTAGAAGTAAAAAAAGGAAACCTAACATTTTTAGCAACGTACGTGTCGACAACATAATCTGATAGTTCTATCAGTTGCGGACAAACATAGGGTTCACGTATGAGTTTCAGAACAACCTTTTTTCTTAGATCGTAAAAAAGTTAATTTAAAATCATGATGAGAATATTGAAGCACAAAATGAAAAAAACTATTTGTTAATACGCTGTTTCACGAAAACTGTACTTTTGATCGTTAAAAATAATCACTATAACAATTTTACAAAAAAAATGTGTTTAACAACAACTGATTATCAAACAAATTATACGCTAGTTTACAAACTATAAGAGAAAGTTCGATGATTATAGCATTTAGTTATTTGTTAAATTTATACTTCTGTATATCAAACTAATTTTTGAAAAATATCGTTCAAAGAATGATTAGATGTTGATAAAATGCGAAATATAACAAGCTTACTTAATGCATTTTGCATACATTTTCATAGTACATATCTAGTGAGCCGTTTTCAAAGAGCCATTCAGGATAGCCGATAACGTGTTTCATTTTTTGATTTTTCCTTAAGGTCGCTATTTTTGTTAACTGATCCATCCAATCTGAATCCATAATAAAATTAGAAAATGCCGTTCTTATATTACTCAGCATTTCGATGATCCTTGAACTTTTTTCTATGTGGAATGATGGATCGACGAATAACCAAGCCACTGACATACCTGGAATTTGGATTAGTTTATTGAAGCGGATAAATATAATTAATGTCTATCCTTCAAAGAGCGGACTTATTTATCTCAAAAATGGCATCAAAGGAATAAATTTCAATATAGTAACTGAATAAAACATAATTACCCATTAAATTTTCAACGGTTGCTGCGCACTCAAGTGATCTTGACTTGTAAATTTCTGTACCAACAACTTTTTCGTAATAAGACTTGCGAATTTCTCGAAGATTTTTGGAAGACGCAGGCGCCACAAATTCGATAACCGACCACCATATATATGTTTCTGAAAGTGAATTTTTATATTAGCTTATAATTTATTAAATTTTGTAAATTTTACTTTTTTATTATATAACACAGTTAAGAGGACACGCAAGCAAAAAATGACGAAATTTCACGAAAAATTGAAAAAATATTTTATTGCATTTTTCGGTATCTTAAAGTAACCACTTTCATGCTGCAAAACCGAAAAAAATTGAATTTGTTCAAAATGCTGTCAAATAGCGATAATGACTACTCGAGAAATAGACTAATTTATTAATAACAAAACTTATGGAACCTTATAAAAAGAATAAGCAAAAGAAAAGACAAAAACAAAAAGTGCAATACTTCGTCCTGGAATAGCTGAATGATAATTATCAGAGCGTCTACTTCATACATTGTGAAGTTGGTTATATGTTTAACTGTAAGTTGAGCACAAAATGTTGACAGGTTTGATATCGAATATTTTTAAAAAGTGATTGGAACAATATATGATTTAAGCAGTATTCGACAAAGTTTGGCTCTAAACTAAAACAAATCGAAAACTTATTGAAAATGTTTCTCCAAATTAACATTCCATTGGGAAAAATTAATCATCT
>JABFPM010002561.1:0-16372 GCA_022817325.1 Idris sp. 1 HC-2018 | reverse complement strand
GCCACAGATTGAAAACCAAATAGAAGCAAAATTTCTTCTGCTAAAGTTTTTTTTTTCTTCTTTTTTTTCAGACTAAAATGGTATGGCTGTATAATTTTCTCTTCAAACGAGGATAATAAATTATAGAGTCGCTGAACTAATTAACGCCTCGTCAAATACGCGAGCAAACTCACACTTGTTCATAAACGCTAATGGAGACGCACCTTCGAAGACACTCAACGGACAAACGCTAAATCTACGTGTCAACAATCAGTATACTTAATTATGCACGCTCCTAATTACCACGAATTGATATATAGACCCTACGCGTACTCACGCAACCTCATCACTTAACATTTCTTGCCAACAAGTTGTGCTTAATTTATTCAACTAATCGCAACGAGCGTTAATTATTTAATTACACAAAAGAAGAATCTACTCAGGCTTCTTGAAGATTTCTCGAGAGCACATGTCAACATGTCGTGTTAATTCGTTCACACAAATTCGACATTCTAATTAACCAACAGTTAAATAACACCGTTTAGAAATTCATCGTTTTATTTAAAGAATAAAATATGTGTCATATAATTTAAAAAAAAAGTCTTTAAATTAATAATCAATTGGTTGGAAATAAAATTGTGTTATTGATGATAACAATTAAACGTTCTTGTTAAAAAGTTGACATTTTTCAAAGAAGTGAAATACAAAGAGGGATTTTTTTTCTCAGTCCGAGGTAACGACTAACTAAATATGAATACGCGGAAGTGATTAGCACGGGTAAAGGGTGCTCAGACATTTTAACGGAGAATACAAAATCCCGAGTCTTATTTCTAATTGGAAGATTTGAATGAAAGCTTGGCATTTAGCCTCATCAGTTCAGCCATTAAACAGCACGAGTCTTCCACGGAAGCACTATAATCGTGCAACTTGCTCGTTTGCGTTTACCAGTAATTCCCCGTAATTCCCAGCTGTCCTGTCCTCAAGATAATACACGAAAGGACAGCTCATAAAAAAACAAAGCAACACGCACAGAACAGAATGCAAAGAGGGTGGAAGTTTTTTTTCTTGTTGTTAGCGTTCGATACAAATTTTCTCAAACTTGAAACTAATTTGAGCATCACTCGACCAAGAAAAATGAGGACATTTTCTTTCTGCTTCTTATTATTATTTTTTTTGTTTTTTTCTTTTTGCTCTGCATTTGTACAATATATATATTGTAGATTGAAACAACAGAATAACAAATGAGTTAAGGAACTAAGATGAGCAAGTTCAAGTTAATACCGTGTTCGTTTTTGCCGAGACAATCAAGTAATGCCTGCTCGGTATGCTTCGTTGTACAGGTCCACGTAACCTCCAGGGTGCAGTAAGGTATGGCTTCTATCGGGCCAGGGAACTTCAACCTTTTATTTCTACAAACGTCTGCATTTTTTATACATATTTTTTCCTCCTTCTAATTTTGTCTTGTTCTATTAACCTTTAGACATTTAGATAATTTTGTTTTTAAGATTCTATTTTTGACTCTGCATCCTACGAGCTCAATCAATATTTAATTGAATTTCATCGTGGAAAGTTATTTTAGAAATGGCATAAGTAAAATTAAAGTTAAAAAAATGAAACATCTGTTATATAGATGACTTATAAATATATAGCCAATGCAATACAGTAGTAATGTTCTTTAGAAAGCATTCATACAATTTTTAATGTCATCTGACACTTGTGGAACTGTTGACACCTCAGACTGTTTCAATAAAACGATTTACGTTTGAACAAAAAAAAATATTCAAATGCTCCCTCTGTGAATTAAAAGGAATACTTAATCATGTGGGTATATGTCGATCATGCATTATGTGCGAACCCATTCTTTATTGATTAGACCTCAATGATTCTTTCTATATATTGTGTATTGATTCATCGTTGGTAAAAATATAATACTAACTTACTTGCTGTATGTATGCAAATTATAGTTTTCCTTTTATCAAGCAATATCTATGTTCAGTCGAAAATTTATAAACACATTTTTTTTCCTCTTAAATAAATAACAAAGTTATTTGCAACGGCTTACTTGCTAAATTAATATTATATTCATGTATGAATTATTTATCATTATATGAGTTAGGGAAAAAATTACATTCAATATTTATTCAGCTTATAATTTAAAAGTTTAGATATAATGCAAAAGTTTTTCAAATAAACAGCGAATCAATAACACAAACTTGGTGTTGCGTATTTGACATACAAAATTTCTTCCAAATGTTGTGCAATAAATGTTTAGTTTATATTTATATATATAAAGTATTAGTTAAAATTTAATTGTTACATTGCAAATCAGACATTCTTGAATACTCATAAATGTGTAATATATCATGATAATTTGTATGTATGCAATTCCTTTTCGGAGAATAATAGTGTTCATTAATATATAATATATGTATGTTATACACAATGTCTATAGATGAAATCTCCGAACAGCGAGATACGATTCCATCTTTACATTTCAAATAAGTTAACGTTCTGTCCTGGACCCTTATACGTGTATTCATTATTGCTAAGCGTCTGCTGATATATGCACTTGAAACGCCGACGAGTCGAGACTGTATTTCTTATTTTTCATAAATTAGATTTCTAATAAACTCATTATGTATGTAGAGAATAAATACGAATCTGGAATAAGTAAGCAGACGAATAAAGGTTGTTATTCTGTTGTGCCAACTTTGCTGTCCAAAAAACTGGAATCCGTCAAACACATGCTCCAAAATTTTGCCTTTAACACACATCAAGATTTGATATTAATTTGTCTCTTGCAGTTAGTTTACAAGTAAATTATTACTCTGACCAAAAATTAATTTATAAACCGTTATAAGAGTTGTGTAATGAACCACTGATAATGCGTAGAAAATTATTTGTAATATGTTGTGGAATACCAACATTTCGGTTCTCGGGAAATCATAATTATTGGCATGTTGATCGTGAAATTCCATTAACCACTTCTCGGATAATATATTTTATCCAGGGTACCGAACAATTATAGTTTATAGGATCAATTTTATAAATAAGCTGTACATGTAGAGGAGTGAGCGTGCTATAATTGCACTCGTGGATGTAATGCTGACGAAAAACTTACACGTTGTTCTAGCTTAATACGTAAATAATTGTTTTGCAGATAACATTCTGATGAAGGTGCAAAAACTCAAGTGTTTCAATGAACATTTTATGCTTTCACACTAATAATGTCGTTTTACATGGAATCGAAGTTTGTAACACATTTAATTATATTTAAAATATTTACACTTATTTTTACCATTTGTAAAATTGTAATAATAATTTAATTTCGACAAGTTTCTGGTAGAACATTTTGAAATATAATTTTGAATAGTGGATCTAATATTTTTTTCTTTCATGGTAATTTTTATTTTGATTGAAAATAGTTTGCACAGCAAACATTTATGTTAGAAGTGTTTCTGTTTCAGTAGAAAATATAGGCAGAAAAAGGGGTTTTGATTAGTGGCAACTTTTATTTCAAAGCACTGGTAATGAATTTGCTTGAGAAAAGCGTGTCAATCAGTTAAACATATAGATATATTATTACAGAGCAAGATGTAGTCAAAAGCACGATGATCATCGAAGCATAGTTCTCATCAGAACGACTAAATTCAATTAAGGACCTACGAAACATTGGATTGCTTCACGTTCCGAAAAGAAGTCTTATTTTTTCATTCTGATTGCGGTCCCCAGGGATTCGATGCGTACCTCAGTAATAAGCTTCTTGTTTATTAAATTTCAATAGTTCGTTGCTAATGTAATCAACATCTCGGTGCCGATAATATTGTATAAAAATGGACCAGTGACAAAAACTGTTATACATGTTTAATTGGTCATTACTTATTTCAATATAGGGGTTAATATCTTGGAAACAAGTTTGAACAATTATAATACTTTATTATTCCCTGCAACTGATATGGAATAAATGTTGCAATCAATGAAGACACTTATAGCTAAAGCAATGTTTATTATAGTTAATTTGCTAGTAGTAATTGTTATAAATTAAAACTGTGATTTAAGGGCATTTATCTTTATCACTGTTTTTGTTTTATAATATGTAATATCGTGCTTCAAAAATACAACAATCTGCTAGCATTGATTATATTATGAAATATTTCTGAGTAGCTGTTTAAAAATTGAAATTACATACGTTGTAAATGAGATTTCTGAAAAATTATAATTTTATAGAAAGAAAACAAGAAAAAGAAAAGAAAAAAACTTGAAAGTTAAACTTGAACACAAAATTGTATCGAAATAACACTGAAATAAGATTCCGAAGACTGAAAAAAGTGCATTAACGTAGAAGCTCAATGAACTGGCCGATATCGAATATTTGAGGTAACTTAAATGAGAATTTGTGACAAGACAAAACGCGGCTCGGAATAAGAATGCCTAAGCAGTTTGTGACGGCGTTGAAAACAAGTATAGTTGTCAGGTAGATATTCATCGGGGGCTGAATTCTGATGACCTTCTTCTTCTTTTTTTGTAGAGTAAATTTAACAGAACGTCATTCAAACTTTATCGCCAAGCTGAGGAAATGTGTGCGCGACATTCAGATTGAAGTGCAGTCGTATGCAGCGCGTCAACGTACGTGCATGGCATATATCGTGATACTGCAAACAATTTTACAGACAGTGCACGCGCCTAAGTTTCGAGTAATACAACTCTGCGGATCGTACCGTATGAACTAATTTCAAATTCATTCCCCTCGGTCGAGGCAGACTCGGGGCTTACTTCTCAACAAAAAAATCTCATTTTCTTTGCCCTAAGGGTTCCTCCGACGCGGCATGCTACGGCTATATTTGCCTAAGAAAATTTAACCAAGTTTACACACGTGCCGAATCCGCTACTTTTCGAGGGTTCCCTCAGAATTCTTTGCTCAATTTTGCTCAAACTCATCGTTACTATTTCAAACAATACCAATGTGTCTGCGCACAAAGAATGCTTATTTCTCATTTTCATATAATATACCTGACTTTTTTTTCATTTCATCTTATGAATTTATAAAATGTTATTGCGAAGAAATTGATAGGAGATTGAATCTAATTTGGGATGATGAAAAATTACACTCCAACTTTGTAGAAAAATTGCACTTAATTTCAATGCAAATGAAAAATCCATACAATTTCCTTCGATATTGAAAATACAATTGTTGATAATAAAAAAAAGTGTCTATTCTTAATGTCAATCAAAAGACCATTTTTGCGTGATGAAATTACAAAAGACATAAAATATACATTTGCAGACAGTGTGCACACAAAGCAGAACTCGGTGCGGCTGAATATGAATATACACAGAGTTGATTTATGTGTTATTTTTTGCATAATTTCTTATTAGTCCGAATGTTCATTTTCGTTGAAGGTGTTTTGTCGCGCATCTCTCGCCGTGGCCTTTGTTTTAGCCGCCACACCTCAGTTTCAGTTGCGTTTTTGAGTGACCTTTTTGTCCGCGCGTTTTGCCACTTAACTCCAGTAGTGACGCGTCATCGCGTAGCTGTCCCAACCGTTGATTCTCGGAGTCCTCGTCGGGGTTATTAAAGGTATGCGAAAGCGAGAGAAAGAAAGAGGAAAAGGACAGACAGAGTCAGGCAGGGGATTCACTCTTGTGGCCTTCCTTTTCTTGTCTTCTCGCTCATTCGAGCCGATTGTCTGTTTCTTCAATGTCTTCCCGCGTGAACGAGAAAACGAAGCATGCACTCGAGCGAGCCTAATTCTTCGAGACAATAGATTCGCAAGCGAGAACGGTCGAGCGGCGATTAACCAGGATCAGAAGAATCTTGGAAGAATTAAAAAGCAAGAAGAGGCCAACAAGCGAATGCTCCTTTTTTATTCAACACTCGGCCGATACTCACTTATCAATACATTCAATCATCCGAAATTTCGACAGCCTTTTTTAATCGCCTTTATTTATGATTCATTAGCGCACTTCAAACAAATGATTACACCAGTGTGTTGTTGCCTTTTTTTGCTCTTCCTTCTTCTCATGCTTATTCTTCTTCTTCTTCTTCGTCTTCTTCTTCTTCTTCTTCTTTGTCATAATACAGCAAAATATTTAGTTGACTGACCGTCAATATACGTCAATCATTCTAATCTGTTTCTCTAAAACAGTCGTAGAAATTATTTGTCAACTTTGTTTGCAAGCAAACAAAAAGACTATGGAATACTTTAAAGTGTACACAGTTTGTTATACATTTGCTTGTATCTGTGAAAGATGTTGATACGGTATGTTAATAAACTTGTATGTATGTAATGTTTTGACCATGTACTTGAGTTTGAATGGAGATAAAATTTAATTATAGGTTGCATGGCATATAATTAGTACCAATCAAAGGTTGTTACTTTTTTTTATCAGCCGATCAACGAGGTATTTCAAGAATTTTATACAAGTTAGATAAAAGTTGGTGCTGCTGGCAGAATGCATTTGGATTTGTCATCTGAGAGATGAATCGCGATTTAATCTATGAAAATTGAATTCAATACACCGTCGCGTACGACAGAGTGTATCGAACGAATTGACAATTATCTTAAAATGTTGTATTCTCCAAAAGAGAGAGGGCGAGAGAGAACAAGAATGAAACGAGAGGTTTGTTTCGTTGGCTTGATCGTCTACCCGCCTGAATGTCTGTAAGCATGTCTGACAACGGGGAGCATGACCGTCTGAATGAGTCGTGGAATGCACTATCTCCTACCCCATACATTTCATTCTTTATATACGTTTACTTACATATGCATGTATGTATATATGTATGTGTGTGTGTGTGTGTGTGTGTGTGTGTGTGTGTGTGTGTGTGTGTGTGTGTGTGTGTGTTTGTGTGTGTGTGCATTGATATTAAATTAAATATCTAACTAAGGTCATCATTTTACACTTTTTACATCAATTGAAGTTCATAATTATAATCTTAATTAACTCTATGCTCTGAAGATTGAGAATAAAAGTGTAAGAAGTCAGGCAAAAGATTGAGAGATAGAGAAAATGTGTTAGAAAGGATAATTAGTTCATTTGGTCTGGCTTGACCACAGAATGTCACAGACTCGTACGGGATATGTTGTAGCACTCGTGTTCGGCCGTCTAGCTGCGACATAACATATCTCTGTCACAAGCCATCTTCGTGATAAACGCCTCCTTATGTTTTCACAACTGTAATTTTGTTGCACCGGAACGCAGTGTGGTAGCTTGTAAACGTATTTTATTATGCAGACTTCACGGGGCGCGATCAACATATTGTCATAATGTTATTTTTATTTCAACTGCTGCCAAGTTAAAATAGTATATTTAGTCAATCAATTGGTTTGACAAATAATTCAGGACAAAAGAATATACATTTGAATAGTTATATATTTAAATTGGCAATTAAAAGTCATAAATCACAAAAGAAACTGTTGTTAAATTTGCTGCAATCCGATGTCATGAAGTATAGAAGCATTTGGTAGTGCGAGTTGACTTATGTACAGAATAACTCGACATCACAAAACACTTGAGTCAAAGTTCGTTGGCGCGGATGACCATGGTGAGGGCACGATACGCGCGAATCACGGCTTGTTTTCGTGACTGACGATCGTGAACGCCGATGGGCGTACTCGTGCATACGTTAGACAAAAAAGTATAGACAAAGAGAATAGAAGAAAAGTGAGGGCGAAGATATTGCATAGGCCAGAGTATCTTCGGAGAGTCGCTTCTAATAGTTCTTTTTGTGTTAGCAGAAATATTATTTAAAGTGTAGAAATAAAAGATTTCTTTGCTGATCCGTCGGTGCAAGGAGAGTTCAACTTTCACTCCTTTTGTTTCTGTATCTACATCTTTAGTACTTTTTTGCCCTAAACTATTTATTAAGCAATTTATATAATGCAATAAATATTTTACAAAAATTATCCACCTGAAAATGTAAAAGATATACAAAAGTATTCTACGACTTTTGGTTAAAGAAAAAAGTTTCTTGTTAATATTGTGTACAAGTTTCAATTTAACGACTGAGTTTTAACAGCATAATCTTTAGTATACAAAATAAATGCGAAACAATAAAAGGATCTCACTACAAAAGCTGTGCTCGTATAGTAAACTTAATAAGAATTTTAATCAGCAAGCTAAATGAGCATCAACACTTGGTACGTTTCTGTCATCCATATGAATTACCCTTGGAAAACGTCTGATGACTTAATATGAGGACGTTTTGATGAAAAATATTTCATTTGACTGAAAAAATTTACTAATTATGAGTCACTGATCAAGTTTTATTGCCAAATAAGTGGCAAGTGAATTAAATGACACTTGTTCTAGTCGACTTAACGTAACACACAATGCGAGAGTAATTAATAATCAAGGATCGTTTGCTTTTTTTCTTTTGTTCTTTATTTCTTGTAATTTAAGTGAATGCTTGAAATTAAAGAATTTAATATACGTCACGTTGTGCGATTTATTCAAGCTTTATTCACAGAAATATTTTACTTAAATTTAACTATATGATGTGTGTTAATCACGTATTCAATTTCGTATGTCGTACGTATATAACGAACATGTTCCCGATTAAAATTGAAATTTGTACGCATGTTGAATTGCTGATGTATGTTTTCTGAATTTCTTTCATTATTCTTGTCCGTATAGTGAAACCTTTCGTAAAGCCAACAAGAGTTTCAATTTTGGCAATGAGCATCTTTTTTGGACGCAAAATTGCAACAACAAAAAAAGCAAACATCCGAATTTCAACAAGAATTCTTTGAAACTTTTTGTTGTACTTTTCTATCTCATTACTTTACGATAAAGCAAAATTTGATGATAAACTCGTAACACGTTGTTAAAATAAAAATAAAATATGATACATTTATAAAGTTTGTATACAATTTTAGGACTTGACACCCTTCGGGGTGTCTGGAATTGCGTTTGCAAAAGATAGAAAAGGTTCGCAGTTGTTTTATTCGTTTCAAAAGCGATTCTTTACCCTGCTCTTCGTTTCTCTAATGTATTCACAAATCTTCGTTCTAACTCGGCGTTATCATTCTTCGAGCAACCCCAAACTCGTTTTTCAGGGGGTGATTTTTTCTTGGCTCTCCTTCAACGAGTTCTCGTTCTTGGTCTGCCCTCCTCCCTGCACACCCCAGTTCAATCCACCCACATGACGAGGGAGGAATTCATTTCGCGGCCCAACGCCCTCGTCTTTCGCAAACGTCACTATTCGATTGGTTCGATTATCCTTACCTTATACTCTGAAACTTCTCTCTGCATCTCGTTTCAGACTTGATTATTTGTATAGAATTTTTTTTCTTAATTCTATCCTCTCTCAAATCTTTTTTTTTTTCCACAAAAGTGTTATCACGGTGTAAAGTAAGAATAATTGCAATTCCGATCATTGTACTGAACGCTCTTTTAGATTACTTTATTTGTTTTTGTAATTGTAAGTCAAATACAAAGTTAATTTGATAACAAAGAAGAGAGTACCGTGCAAATTTGATGTCCATGTATGCATATTGTTAGTATCGTGTTTCTCCATTTTCGGCGTAAAAATAAGAGATCTCGGGGTATCGTCATACAAGTCAGAAGGGGGATTGAATCCGCGGCGTCATTTCGAAATATGAGATTTTCACGGAAGCGGGTGCGCTCGAGGTTAGAGCTGTGTGTATTCAGAAGAAGCAGAATTTCAGGGGAGGATAAAGTGAGCTCTTACAGCTCTTTCGTAGATGCGGCTGTATTTAGAAATACGTCGTTGTGTGTGAGCGTGTGTGTACAGGACGAATGTCTGTGCACACGTACGTATATGAAGAGACGAGAAGGACATTATTGGATTCTGAACATTCCTAGAGTTATTAAAATTCGAAGCCAGACACGAGCAAACGGGACGTTGGAAAGAAACCATCGTTCCAAGAGGGGTAAGACGGTCTGGAGAATATTAAAGTCCCAATACTCTACCCTCTTTTTAAAACGAGACTCGCGATTTCCCTTCTTTGCCAAAAGGGTAGTATGCGTAAGAAATACGAACTTGAAATTTAAACTCTATTTTTAATACACAATTCGCTTGATAAAATTAACTTTTTCATTAAATGAAAAATACTTTTAAATTATTTTCAAAATATATGAATTACAATTTACACGAACTGTTAATGTATTTTTCTAGATAACAATAAAGTATATAGTTAAAAGTATCATGTTTAAAACACTAAGTTGAAATTTAATTTCTTTGGCAGCCAAATGTCCATTTTAGGTAGATTTAGTTAGACTTACTTAACACTGATTCGGTCTACAATTTTCTTGTCAAAAAGTTGATCGAAAAATTCAATCTGTATGGATCTGAATCAAATCCGCGTTCGATTCACGAAACAACAAAATCTAAGATTTTATTTTAAATCTAACATTTAACCATTATATTATTGTTTGATCCACAGTATACACTTTTAATGTTTGTTCATTGACTTATTTCCCTCTCTAAGTACATTCAATTCTTGTCTTTGGCTTACAACAATATTCAATCGTCTATTATCAGTTCGCTGAATGCGTTACTATAATAAACTCATCGATCAGATCTGACTTGTTGTTTGAAATGCTTTTTTTTCTTTTCATATATTAAAGCGATCACCCCAACGTAAATGTCTAGGCTCAAACGTCGTGCTGCGCGATCGACAACCTATTTTCAGACTGGCCAATGTCCTCTCGCAATGTGCATTATACAACGTGAGTACACCGTGTCTTTGCGTATTATATTAACTTTATTCTGAAATATGATTGATGATCCTTATTCAAAGCGATTAGACAGATTATCCTGACATTTTTCCGTTTCACTGTGTTCATTGTTTCGGCCCTTAAAATTGTCCATTTACTTTGAAACAAAAGTTTCTTCTTTTTTTTTTCTAAAGTATGAAAAGGAATAAAAAATCCTAAATAAATGAGGAGTAATCTGTTTATTAAGAATAAAATGTATTCTGCGAAACTCAAATTTTTGCTACCAACTTCAAATAGAAATTATTTTTACAAATTTATGTAAAATAATTCAAGTACATTTGTATACATTTGTTACAAATATATATACATTGTTTTGTTCAAATTTTTGTTTAATACAAAATTTCTGTTTTAACAAAATAATAATATATTGTTGTTGATATAAAGTTACGTGACTCAGCGGACGGGTATGAATAGTTGGCGAACAATTAGGTCGATTTTTTTTCTACAGTAAAGCAGCCATAAATTTTACACGATCGAAGGGGTTCAATCCACCGGGACTAATTCGCGCAGTTCTCGACGACCCTTAGTTTGGCGTCATATGTTGGCTTTTTTTCGTGTAATAAAAACGGCAAAGAAATATCATGAGTTTCAATGTTTAACAAGTTTGATTAATGCTGTCGGCACATTATTATTTGTATCCGAAAAAAATATATATAACTTTGTTGAAAGCTCGACTGTTCAATTCAAATCAGCAAATTAAATGGCCGACAAAAATTACCAAGTAACTACCAGTTCTATTAATCAATCTTTTTATTGAGCTAACAAATTTGTTCGAGTCGAACAATTTCAATTGTTGCGTGCATTGCAAAGATAAATTATCGTGACTGAAAATCAATCTGTCCCATATAAAATGACAAAAAGCAAATGTAATATCTGATCATTTGAAACGAAAACAATGTAAGATAATGTGCTTGCCATTCACTAAAATTGTTAATCGTCTTTATTTTGTCTACAATTTGGTTTGGAATAGGGCACATAGCTGCCGTGGAAGTACCCCGAAAAAGAAAAAAAACTATTATGTAATATTAGCCGCGGCTTGAAAGAACCGCATTTAATTTTAATATGCCCGACATTGGTTCGCAAAGAAAGTAAAAAAGGAAGGTTGTTACAGTATTTCTGGCGTGCGCGTTTGATTTTTGATTTGCATTGCAGTCTATCGGTCCAGAAAAGCCTTTAAAAGAATTTTTTCGACTGGAAATGCTGCTCTGAAAAGTGCCCCTCTCGTGGTCCGATTCGTCCACTCTTTCATTTCCATGATTGCTATTATAATAATTACTATTTCGGCTGCACATTTATTCATAGTAATCCAAAACCGGATCGCCCGAATGAACCTGTATATATATCGTCCTATTTTTATTACTGCTTTGTAAATGCACTCATCAAATTCTGATACATTTTGTTAATTATTTTCTTCAATCAATTTTTTTAACAGGCAAATAGTGTTGGTATTTGAATTTGAATAAAAATGTTTATGTAAAAGATCTATTAATTAAAATGGGTTTTAATAATATCAAATGATTATTGTATGACTACTATAATGGCAAAATAATTTTCATTTTTACTAATCACGCAACGTTTTAATGTCCCAAACTTGAAAATGTCTACAGAGCATTATAATGTTGGATTATAATTTAAAATCCGGCGATAAAATGGCGACAGTTTACAATGATTATTGTAAAAAATAGTACATTCGCATGACAGTCAGTGCTTTCAAGTAGCACGCATCGTTGAGCGCGATTTAAGAGCAGAATTTTGTACTATTATTTTCCATGCATTTACATCAACAGTGCAGTTTCGTATTATATTGTCACACGACTTTCCAGTTATTTATTAACATTAGAAATTATTATAAACGTTATTGCTTTAAAAATTTTAATTAATCTACAGAAATGAAAAAAAGTCATGAATGAATTGATTATTTGTAAATTTATCAAGTTGTTTAAGAAACAATCGAACTAACCTCAAAATACTATTAATCACTTTTTAATTAATAAATTATGTGTTTTTAATTTTATTGTATGATTCCGGTAATGTATTGTCAAAAGCTATAAAATAAATAGTTTATAACCCGTTTAAAAGTTACATTGTCAATTTTGAACTTGTTAAAAAATGTTTTTTTATTAAATGTCAAAATTTGTTACAAATTGTTTCAATGGTTCGTTACGCTAATAATTTTTCATTTTCCAAAATTTAGATGACTTGAGCTATCTAGAACTTGAACTGTTTAATTTCACATATCAACAATACACGTAGCTTGTATATTATTATTTTTGCCAAATTTCAAGTTCAAATATTCTCGGCTTCTTCAAATTGAGTAGTTCCAAATGTTTACACATGATGAACAAATACGTTTTTAACCACTTTGTCGAATTTTAAGAAATTCTGACATTTTAGAGCAGACTTATTTGAAATTAAAAATTGTTTACGCCTTTGATTTTAAAAATTCGTGTTTCCTGGCTAGGTGCAAAAAAAGAAGTATTCTCTTAGGGGTAAAACAAAGATAAAAAAATTAACCAAACTCCTCTGAAAAGTAATGTTCAAACCAAAACTTGTATTCTATTATAAAGGATGATATCTCACGGACAACAATAAATGGCTGTGTAATTTCCTTTATAACGCCTTCGAGTAAAAGTATCGATACGTCGATTATAGATGATTGATGGAATTAAATGGATACTTGGTCTCGCGCGACGCGCTAACGTTTGGAATTCACAAAGGGCAGTCTCGTTTTCTCGAGGGTGAGGGCAGATAATTTTGGAGGGACGGGTATGAGATATTTTTTAACGAACGACGAAAGAAAAATATCATGTTTCTGCAAAGCCAAGCGAAGTCTCCTTTGGATACCCATTTTTCGCCCCGCGACGACGATCGATCGTCGTTAAACCACCCTCCATTGTTTCCGACACCCCAAGGCACAGAAAAAAGAGCGAAGAAAAACGATTGCGATAGACAAGGAACGAACCAACTCGAAGGAAAAATTTACATTTCGTAGCGAGACGTGCCCCCTTTACGTGATAATACGAAGTTGATCGAAAAAAAGAGGGGCGGGGGGGGGGGGGGGGGGGAGGGGGAAGAAGCGTTTCATCGTAAAAAGTCAATACCGCGCGAATTGTTTTCTGCGTCCCTCGAGAGTCTACAAGTATGACGTCCCGGAGGTGTGTCGAGTCAGTTTTTGTTTTTTATTGCCGACAAAAATTTTTCGCTTTTTGTTACTGGTTTTTTCTTTCTTCATCCGAATAACCGACCCTTAAATGATTAAATACTTATTTCCAGAAAAAATAATCAACTTCGACCTCTTTTCTATATTTAATCGCTTTCTTGCGTTGCGTGGGTTGCCGCTTTTTTATTTTTCCAGACCTTTTCTTATCATCTCGTCCAATTATTGTGTAATTAAGGAGATGAGTAAACAAAGTGAATTCAACAGTGACTCAGCTTATTCCTTCATGCAACGAAATTACTTCAATTATCATGCAAGCAAAATTATTTTATTGATCGCATTGCGTTGAACAAAAAAAGAAGAAAATTAAAAAAAATACTAAAATTACTCCCAAATCAAGGATAGACTTGTAAGGATCAGGTTTCGCGCAGTTATCTCGGAACAGGGTCACAGACATGATCAGATTTGAACTTCGGGCTTGTTTGATCCGATTGGACAGATGTGTTTTTGCCACACCATCCCCACATCTGCTGGGATACTTTTAAGCATACAAGTGCGTCGAAGCCAATCGATATATGATTACCATTCAGTCAGTAATGGCGAATTAAATTGCAACTTGATTTAGCTATATTTTGTCATCAAACAGTGGCTGTAGTTTATCTAAACAAACAGCCAGCCACTTAGGACAAATGTACAGCTTATTGACTTTACAAGCAAGCTGACCAAATCAAATAGAACACTTTTTCTTAGCATTTGATGTTGAAACGTCATTAATAAGATGAAACATAAACGTTCATTAGAAGAAAAATGTCTATAAATTGGTGACAAAATACTGTCAAAATGTGTATAAACAAGCAGCAGATTTGAGGATACAGGTAAAGATTTTTTGCCAGATCCGAAGCATTGATATGTTTGATGGCAAGTAAACTGCGGATAGAATGAAAGAGAAATTGTTGAAAAAAGCCAAAGCAGAGAAGAGCAAAGAAGTTGAGAAAAGGTGGAGGGAAAAAGGCAAGATTTGAGAGAGAGCGCTAAGCCAGAGCAGCCAAGCAGCCAGACTAAAGCAGAAAGAAAGGTTTTATCTGCTCGTAGTTATTTATCGCTTTCCGTTGTAGCTCTGGCGTTGGACTGCGACCAATCAGAAGTGAGTATCCCAGTACCAGTCCGCGCCATCCGCATACATTATCGTGCGGAGTCTCGGCCATTGTCTTTCCACCGTTGTAAATCACATTTTATTCCCTCGCTTACGGTTTTATTTTCTTTATTCGACAGAGAAACGTCGCGCTACCGTACTTGTGGTCAAAGCACGGACACACACTCAAACTGAGAGGCGCGTTTTGCACGCGTACATTCTCGTGTGATCAGTCACGAGTTGCACACGTACACGTAAACGTGTGCAGTTGATCAAAATTTGGTCAGTGTCCGCTTTGTAATACTTATTTTGCACACTCAAGGCAACATTCAAATCGATTTAGAGGTTTTCTAAACACGATATAATATATTAATCACATTAAAATTTATAACACGATGCTAACCCAAAATAAATATATTCTTTCAACTCTTTTTATTCAAGAATAAGACAACATTGGCATGAACTATTATTTATTATCAAACGACATGCCAGGTATAATTTTAATTTTTGACACTTGGCTAAAAAATAATAGAAACTGGATTAACTTCTGAAAGCATATTCATTTTTTCGATATAATATTAATAGACGTTCTGTTATTAATACAGAAGATACATTACTTGACGTGGCTATTTAATTTATATACCGAGGCTTTTATAAAATTTCGGTCTGAGCAAAAAAAAAAACAAACAAACAAAAAAAGCAGTTGTGACAGTGGTGCACGTAGTCCATGCAGACCAGACTCTCTCCCAACCTCGCTCTTGTCCTGGCCACCAACAGGTCAGTAACAACGAGAAATTATTAAAGTCTCCACGTGCATAGGGTCGTTGTCCCATAAAACCACGAATGAGCCAGTCTCTTGCATTAATTCTGACAAAAGTATACACGAAGCATATCAGTTATTTATCAACACTGTAAGGCAGCAGTACAACGTCTTAAACAAATTTAAACGTGAATCATCTAGTAAATAAAAAGTTTTAATCAAAAACGACATCAGAATGACTATCTTAATGACATTTCGCATAAAATAAGTCGCAGTAATATTGCACATCTTATAAACTACTCTAATTTCTCGGAGAAAAAAAAATGTAATTTAATGGAGAGTTAAAAAATATATTACATTCAAATCAACACTTGTGCATGTAATTATGTCTATTCTTCTAGATGAAAGGAAGGAAAGAAAAAAAGTGTATGGATTTGCAACACCCTTTCGAGACAAAAACGTGTGCGGCAGATTTTATTTGCGGTCAAAAATCAACCAACCCCTAAAAGAAACAAGCCATGATTATTGTCAACCCTCGAAGCAAGTTGTTTTTGTTGGTGTTTTTTTTTTTTTTTTTTTTTTTTTTTTTTTTTCTGTTGTC
>JABFPM010002560.1:0-16372 GCA_022817325.1 Idris sp. 1 HC-2018 | reverse complement strand
AAAAAAAAATTTTTTTTTTTTTTTTTTTTTTTTTTTTTATAATGAAATTGTAAACTTTATGCACAAAATAAATTACTTTAGATGGTTGTTGTGTTATTGTCGACTGGCACCTTTGGACAAAATTTAAATCCCTTGGCAATTATTCATGACCTTCTGCAATACAATATCGCTGCTATTCCACTCACACACGAGGTAAACAATTTGTTAATGCAAAAATTAATTTTATTCTTTTTCTTATGAAAAGTATATAATTGTTATTTTTATACAGAAAACTGAATGGAATTTGCATCCAGATTTCGGACTGAAACGACGAGTTCAGTATGAAAAGGACAATGGTCCCAAAGGAATGGATTTGATAGAACGATTGGGATTAGGTGCAGAGTACTCAGGACCTTGATTTTATTTATTTGTTATTTTTAATGAAAAATATGATCATCTAATTTTGTTAAGATAAAACTTTTTAATTTATAAATAAATACAATTATATAATAAAATGTATGTGAATTTAATTTTAAGTAAGATTATACAATAAAATCTAAATAAATTTACTTTTGAGTCAAATTAAAGTAAATGTATATTATGTAAAATAGTATGACACATTTTTCATTCATTATGTAAATTTGTTTAAATAAATTAATTGTCAAAAGTTATACTTTACTTAATATTTTATATTTTTTTTAAGTAAAAGTAGTTTGGAAATAGTTTGCAGACGTATCTTGGTGATGTTGAAAGTGAGAGTACAGGTATGCTGATGGCAAACTTTCCTTTTTCTCTGTCGACTCAACGATTGGCCAAGTTTCTTTGTAGAAGGGCAAATGATACTAGTGTAATTACTGAATTTTGATCTATGTGTGCGTGAAAAAGAAAGACTACTCGCATCTCCGAAGAAATGAAAGTAGTGGAAACTCGTTCCTCGCACGTCCAAGAACGTCCCAAATTAAGTTAAATTTCGTTCTAGTTTCAATTGTTATACGGATAACAAATTTTATTTTATTCTCAAAAAAAATATGTGGACAACAAAATTTTTTGTAAGTTAATAACAATAAAACAAAAGCTATAAAGTTACACTGAAAAATACGAACATTTTATTTCATAAATGTTTATTCCAAAAAGTGACAGTAGAGAACATATCTTTTAGTAGAGTATGATATCTTTTAATACAACACATTGACTAAATTTAATAAATTCGAACATCTAAGCTGTGAAGTTATAATTTTTTAGTTAATCGCTGCCACAGTCGTTGTAATGTTGACATCTTTTTGTGAATGCGCTTTTTCTCAACCTAAGGCTCCTAACTTTCAGTATTTTGAGAGGCAAGTATTTGTGTCGACATAAAAATAATAAATTAAATAAGTGAACAACATTTAGATTAAAATAAATTTCTCGAATTGCTTAACTAAAATTCTAATTAATTTCTAATACAGACCCAAATATCGGTATCCATATTACGATGAAAATGGAAGAGGCCGCTTGCTATATGGATATGGTGGTCCGGAACTATATCGTTACAAAAGTTTTAGCCCACTTGAAGGAATACATTGAAAATTAATTTTACAATTAATTTTTTTTTGTAGTTAATAATTTTTTGGGTGTAAAAAGCAGAGACCAAGCAACGTTTCACTTAATAAAAAAAAATAAAGTGAGTAGACCTAACAGTGTAAATACAAGTAAAAAAATAATTGCGTGTACTTTGGCCTTTGCGTTTGTCTGGATACATTAAAAATAATCTACGCTTTTAATTTATGTAATGTATGCAACTTTGCACTACGTGTTAGTTTTAAAATATAAAAATGCTACCAAAATGAATACTTTCGTGACTAATAAATCTGTCAGAAAATTTGTTTGTATTGTAATTTTTTTAAAATATACTTTCGCAACTTTGGATTAATTAAAATAATGTTTATACTTTAACAGGATAGTTTTAAATTGAGTTGGTTTTCTATTACAATTGACTATTGCGATTTTATTGCAAATCTAGTAATTTATTTTTATAGAATTTACTTACATTAAATTTTAAAATCATTTTTGCAAATTATTTTCATTTTTTTTAAATTAAGTACATGATTTATTAAAACATTTAATATTCAAAAAGATAGAATTTCCTATAAAAATAAACTACTTTACATTTTTGGGTATAGTCAAGGTTACTTATGCGATATATTTAGTATAAATATTTTTATAACAATTCATAAAGCTGTACGTCTTGTACAATGTTATTTTATCAAAGATTTTTTGCTTACAATTATTTGCTTTTTTCGATAAAAATGTTTTCAAAGATAATCAATTAAAATGTTATAGAATGAATTGTCTTTTTTCAATCTATATACATCGACAAATGCTCGTCATTTATAAATTTACTTAATAACTTAATATTTATTTACATATATTAACATTATTAACATTCAGAACAATCTCAAACTTAATAAAAAAAAGAAAAGTATTCTGCATATATGTTAAGTTAATAAAATAAAAGCATAATAAAATGACGAGCACAGAAAGTCAAATTAATTAAAGAGAACTTTTTTTAATCTTATTTCAAAAGGATAAAACACATTTAATGATAATGTAAAATGTAATTTAAACTTTTTTTAAATACTAGAAATTCAAATAACAAGGTTAAATAAATTTAGTATTTACAAAAGTGATGTCAATTAAAAAACAGAAGTTCTCATCGGAACTTTATGACATGCGTTGAGAGCACCACATAAATTTGAACGCAGTAATCATAAAATTCGTTTAAAACAAGTACTTTCGAAAAAATACTCACGTTAAAATGTTATAATACTACATGACACGGTTTACAATTTAGTGAAATATAAACATTCTTTTACGCTTTCATAGTAGACAATAACAAAATGCAAAATTGTAAATATACTTTTGACAGTTAAAATGGTAGAAAAAGTTTCATTACTATTGATCTTGCATATTGACAGATTCTATAAATGCACAAACAAAGAATGTCTTTTTTTGTACTGTTCATTAATCATTGTATTCGAGTGTATGAGTTGACTGTCATACAAAGTCCAGGTCCGACTTGGTATAGAACATGCCATTTTCACGTCTTCGGTCTAATTGACGTTCGAAAAACTTTTTTATTTCGCTTATAAAAAATACACTGGATGTAAGTGCTACCAAAAATAAAAGATCTGAAAAACAAATTGTTAATTTTTAAATTTTGTTTTTGTTTAATCAAGCAGTAATCCTTGAACCAAATAAAATCGTAACTTAAATATACCTTTCCAGGTGAGTGCTTCGGTTTGGAAAACTCTCTGCAGAGGGGGAAAATAAATAACTAACATTTGCCCAATCACTGACAAACTCACAGCCACAAGAAACATTTTGTTACTCCACAATCCAATTGTGAATATTGACTTTGTCTGAAAATAAAAAACAAGAATTAATTAAAGAAATCTTTTCTTAATTTATCTACATTTTTCACAATATTTTCAACAATTAGATCCAATAAAATTTTTGTTATAAAGTTTAAATATTGGGTTATAAATTGTTTAAAATATAAATTTACATTAATAATTTTTTAAATTTGATTTTAGTTTTAAGCTAAATTACTTAAAATTAACTTTGAAGTTTAAGTTTTTTAAGTTTATTTGTTCAATTTGAAATTTTATTTTTAAAGATTATTATTTTAAACTTGAATTTTCAAGTTAAAAAACAATTAGATGAAACGTATAAAAACATTTTGTTATAAGGTTTCAACACTGAAAATAGTTATAATTTTTGTAAAATATACTTCAACTTTAATTTGATAATTTTCAAAGCATATTGTTAATTGTAAATAAAATTATTGATTTAATTGTCATTCTAACTTGCTGGCTAAAAACCTTGATTAAGAAACAATTTTTTATTACAAAAAAAAATTACCTGTGATCGACAACTTAGAGCATTGAACATATCGAAAAAAACAAAACAAGTAAACGTCATTGTTGTATCACGAGCAGTTATACCTCCAGTCATCTGAAAAATTACAACATCAAATTAATTTATAAAGTAAAAAATGTTTAAAATAAAAAGTAATTTTATAAAGTACCAATTAAATATAAAGTAAAATCGAACTTACAATTTTTATTACAAATTTCACTTTGAAATTAAAAGTTTAGTTTTAAAAATAAAATGTATACTTCAAAATCAAACTTTTAAAACTGTGTACTACAAAATTATAATAAATTAACACTTTATTTAAAGTAAAAAATTTGACATTTTAAATTTTACAAATTAATTGTGTACCTCGCGATTGTAAACCCACAAGGTTCCGACTATAATAATAGTTGCCGAAAGTAATACATTCATAATCAGACTTCTCGTTATCATGGGTTCCTTGGTATTTCGTGGCTTTTGTTTCAAGACGTCCTTATCAACTGGTTCAACACCGAGACTAAACACAAATTTAAATTATAAACTCTTTTCATTGACAAAATTATATAAAAAGACAAAAAAAAACCTTTGAGCAGGAGGACCGTCCATGATAATATTAATCCACAAAATTTGCATCGCATTTAGAGGATTTGGAATGCCCATTAAAGTTGCTACAGCTATGAGCGACAAAGCCGCAATACTTGTGCTCAATTGAAAGCGCACGAAATTTCGAATGTTATAAAAAATTGCTTTTCCTTCTTCAATTGCAGCACTGCAAAATGTTTCAAATAAAAAAAAATACATTTACTTTAGAGTTTAAATTAAGTATAAAATTTAAATGTAAAATATATTGTTTAAATTTAAAATACATGTAAATTTAAATATATTATACATTGAAATGTAAAATATATGTACATTTTAATTTAATATATATTTAAAATTAAAATGCATGTAAATTTAAATAAAAAAAACATTTAAATTATTATTTTTGAAAGAAGTTTACATAATTGTTTGAAAATCATCGTCGACCAAAATCATATCTGCAGCCTCCTTGCACACATCAGTTCCATTTTGTCCCATGGCAATTCCGATGTCCGCTTTTTTCAAGGCCACACCATCGTTCACGCCGTCGCCGGTCATGCCAACAATTTTGCCATTGCTCTGCAGTGCTTTTACAATACGCAATTTGTGCTTCGGTGTGACTCGATAAAATACACTCACATTTTTGACTATCCCCTCGAGTTCCATCTCACTCATAGAGTCGATTTCATTTCCAGATACGTGCTTACTGTGAATCGAATCCAGGCCAATGACGTTTGCTGAAATTTTAAGTTTTAATTAGTTTTGTTTTAAGTTTAGTTTGATTTTTTTACCTATAGCTGCTGCAGTTTCTCTGGCATCTCCAGTGACCATTTGCACTTTGACCCCACTGTTGATCAGGGTGGTAATTGATTCGCGAACGTGAGGTCTCGGAGGATCACAAATACCAACAAAGCCAAAGTAAACCAAATCTTGTAACGATGAGCCACGACCCAGACCAATAACTAAAATTGATTTTATATCAAGTTTATTACTTTGAAGTTGAAGTGTTAATACTAAATTTAAAATTTTTATTTTAAAGTGTCAAGCTTTAATTTTAAAGTAAAAACTTTTCTTTTTAAATTTTAAATTTCCAGGTTTTTATTTTAAAGATGAAATTTTAAGATTAAAGATAAAATTTCCATGTCAAAGAAATATTTATTCTAGAGTTAAAAATCTAATTTTAACATTTCAAAGCTAAACTTTTAATTTAAAAGTGAACATTTTTATTTCAAATTAAAACTTTTAATTCTAAAGTTAAAATGTCAATTTCAAAATTAAAATGTTTACATTTAACAATTTTATTTTAAAATAAAACAATGAATTCTAAAGTTAACATTAAAAGTGTCAACTGTAAAGTTAAAAAATTAATTTTAAAGTACAAATTTTCAATTTTAAACTTTAAATTTTTAATTTCAAAGTTAAAATTCTAAGGGTAAAATGTAAATAAGTTGTTACCCCTTAAACCCTGCTGACCAATATCATATGCTTCGGCCAAAACTTCCTGCTCTTTTTTCTGATTCAGTGGATAAAGTTGCCCATTGGCGGAGTACTTCGTGCACTGTGACAAAATCTTTTCTAAAGCTCCTTTTACAAAATAAACTTCTTGTCTGTTCTGAAATTGAATTGATTTTACAATATTAATTGACAATAAATATATTCGTTTATAAATTAATCAAAAATCAAATAAATAAATAAATGAATAGTAATAAAATTGAATTTAATTAATGACACTTACTTCACCATATTTGGGGATACATTTGACCGCCATCATTTTTTGTTCAGACGAAAAAGGGTATTCCTGCAGACGATTAAACTTTTCACTAATTCCGTACATTCCATTTTTCATGGCAACTGCTATGAGAGCGCCTTCAGTTGGTTGACCTAACAGAGTGTCGTTTACAATGATAGCATTGTTGCAGAGACAACCCACCTGTAAAAAGTATTTTTAAGTTGAATTTTTTTAACTTTACTTGTTCAGGGTTAATTTTTGAATTTCGATCTTTTAATTTTATTTGTAAAATTTAATCTTTTAGGCTTAATTTTTAAGTTTGATATTTGAATGTTAGTTTTTGAGTTTAATTACTTAAAATTAATTTGTGAAAATTCATTTTGAAGATGAATTTTTTTATTTTAATTTCTTAACATTAATTTTCAAATTTAAATTTTTACTTTACCTCAAGCATCTGATTGATAGCAGTGCGTGCCAAGTCAACATTATCACATTTTCTCAGACAAATTTCTCCGACATTATTGTATCCTGCTCCACTAACATCCGCGACATATCCTTCTGAGGTAACAATTATGGTAACAGTCATTTCATTTTTCGTTAACGTTCCAGTTTTATCGGAGCATATAACATTCACACAACCTATTCAAAAAATATAAAAGAATATTTACATTTTAACTGTACAGAAATAGTACAATAAAAATCTAGACAATTACCCAGTGTTTCAACAGTGGGCAATTTTTTAATAATCGCTTTTCTCTTAGCCATCCTCATAACTCCCAGTGCCAAAGTGACAGTGACCACTATAGGCAGGCCCTCAGGTATAGCTGCCACCGCGAGGCTCACGCCAATTGTAAACATCTCCAGAATGGCCTTGTTTTGCAGCCAGCCCAGCAACATAATTATCCCGATAATACAAAACGAGTAAAATGATAGCTGGGTGCCCAAAATGTCCATGCTTCTTTGAAGAGGTGTTTTTGGGGCCTCTTCAGCCTGCATCATTGCAAAAATTTCGCCGAATTCACTTTTACTTCCTGTGTTCACAACGATACCCTGCAAGATTAATTGTATAAATAAATATTACAAACTCAAGACATTTAATTAGTATAAATTAAATAGGCGAAATAAAAAAAGTAGTTATTATAAATTAAAAGAAATATACTGACTTTGCCATTTCCACATCGAACTAAAGTTCCCATGAAAGCAATATTTTTTTTCGTATGGCTGTTGGTTTTGAGCAGAAGTGTGGTTGATTTTAACGAAGGCTCAATTTCTCCGGTGAAACTGCTTTCGTCTATGGCCAAATCAATGGCTTCAAAAATACGTAAATCTGCTGGAACTCTGTCACCTATGTTCAAATAAACTATGTCACCAGGAACCAAATTGCGAGCCAAAAATGTCTCTAATCTTCCTTCACGTAAACTGCAAGAGTAATTTAGTATTTATATACAAAATTAATGTTTAATTTATAATTTGTAAACAATTTTTTTATTTTGTTGAAAAGTCTCACCAATGGCAAGTGGGAGGAACAAGTTTGCTCAATTCCTCTAGTGACTTTTCTGAGCGATATTCTTGTACAAATGCAACAGTAACTACAATTATTATGGCCTAAAAAAGTGCAAAATATTAAAGTATAAAATATAGAGTATACAATATTAAAGTATAAAATATAAAATATAAAAGAATAAAATATAAAGTATATAATAAAAGGTTAAACAAATAAAGCATAAAATATAAAAGTATGAAATTTAAAATAGACAAAATGTAAATTATAAAACGTAGAATAGTTTCCTCAATTGTTTACTTACAAAAAATCCTATTTTTAGAACTAATTCGTACATTTTAAAGTATACAGATTAAAATGTAATATGTACTCACCACAGTTATACTAACAGCATCATCAAACTGTTTCATGCAAATGCTTACAAAAGCTGAACCCAAAAGCAGTAGGATCAGTGGATTTTTAAACTGAAATAAAAGGATTGATTTAAAAAAGTGCATATTTCTTGTTAAACTTAAATAATTTGTAAATTAAAAAACTACTTGTTCAATATATTTTTTCCAAGTAGGCTCGTCCTCTTTGCAGGTGAGTTCATTGTAGCCCGCCATGTATCTTCTCTGCTCGGCTTCGGTCCACCAAAGCCCATTTCTGGTGTCAACCTGGAGCCTCGTCGCCACCTCGTCGGCGCCGAGACTTGCAGATTCCGCAGTTGTCAGCCACATGATTGTACCCAAAATGTCAATTATTTATCTAAAAAATAAAACAAATATTAAAGTTAAAAAACAAAGTTTGATTTATGTAAATAACAAATAATCTAAATGAATAGAAAATGCTTTGACTGTAATTAAAATATTTAAACCTAAACACAACGCGGTAAAATTATGCATTTTGAAACAAATTATATATTCGTTTGATAATTTTCTTACCAAACAATTAACGTATGTGAAAGAAAAATACTTTTATCAGTAAATTTTGTTTTTTAAAATAAAGTTTTACAAATAATTTTTAAATATTTAGTTTTCTTTTATATTTTTATCGCTGTTATAAATTATTTCATTCATTAACATAATAATTGAGATATTTTTTTGACTCCATAAGATAAACTTCGTCTCATATTTGTACAAGATAAGCTATTGACATTACCTCAAAGAAGAATTAACAATATTTTTATATTGATAAATCAATATATAATTAAATTTACCCAGCAATCGGTTGCAGTTTAATTAATAATTTTGCCTTTGTTTGGTGAATGTTTAAATTGTTGTTGAAAAAAATGAACAGACTACCTCATAACAAATTGCAGGACAAAGATTCGCATCATAATACTGTGTGAAAAAAGGTCAAAATTGATTGCTTCTTATGTGCGACTGAGCGAACAAAAAATGTGTTGCTTTTCAGAGCACACCGGTTCCAATGATTGTTGTCTGCCTTTCGTCTATTTTGGAATGTGATTTTTGTCAGCTACCAGTCTCATGGCTGTTTGTGCCAATGACACCTCGACATAATTGTGCGTAACCAACTTTATGATGTATTGTTATGTATCACCGGGAATGCAAGCAGATTGGGAGCATGCGTTGCACGCGTCACAATCATCGCAGCTGTTAAGGCAGTTTCACAAATTTAAAGCTACGTTTGCATGAACTAAAACTGCTCCAACAAATTTTTATTTCCAGCTAAATTTTCGAACATCTTATTTTGTTTTTAATTTACTTTGCATTTGTTTTGGAATAAATTTACATGTACTCATTAAAAAAAGGCTCCAAAATATTTTTGTCAGCTTTATTTTATTTTGGGACATCTCATGTTGTTTTTAATTTAATTTGGAGCAGCTTAATTTGTTTTGCAATAAATTTACATTTGAAAATAAAAAAAGCTCCCCAGTTGTCAATTTTTTCAGTTTTAATTTTATCCTGAAGTAGTTTATTCCATTTCACTCTAAAAACCCATAAATAAAAAACAAAACTTGTTCAAGCTGTCATTTGTTTTTGTTTTGTCTGCAACAAACATAAAACTCAGCTCATGAAAACCCACCTTAATCCTTACATTCCGCACTCCTACCTACACACACGTGCAGACGTGCATGCACACAAACACCTTATACATCGTTAGCCTCCCTAATAACAGAGCCAAATATCGCAGTTAAATGGATTGGGTTAACCCGCAGAAAGTGATACTGTGAAGCTCTCGTGACAGCTACTCCAGCATTCACTTCTGCTTTTGCTGCTAACATAATATGCATCAACACTGACCACGACAATTCATCGAGGTAATGCTCCACTTTTTTTCTCACACAAAAAGTGTTTTTTTGTTTCTCTTACACGAAAGCTATCTGTTTGCAGATGGCTATCGCTCTTGACGAAAAGATCAACAAAATCAAACTGCAGAATGAAGAAATCAGACGACGACACGAGGTACAATTTATTTATACATTTTTTATTCACATTCTGTGAAAAAACAACAAAATATTTCAATTGTTTTTGTCTTAGGAGGTCGAAGCTGACAAGAAAAATGCCGCCAAGTTGAACGCTCTGGTGAAAATGGTGCCGTCCTCGGATTGGCCCGAGAGAAAGGAGCCTCCGGAGTTCGCGAGCTGCAACAGAAACACCCCGCAAGCGAGACCCAAAAGCACCTCCAAAGAGCACTACTACTCTGCTGGCGGACAAGTGGAGGGCAAAGTCATGCACAAATTTGCAGAAGTAAAAAAATAACAAGTTTGATTCTTTTTGTATAGATTAAAATTTGCAGCTGAGGTGTTGCATTATAAGTCTTGGCACTGCTTCATAACTGTACTATTTATTCGTGACTTATATATTGATTAGCAAACGACAATTGCCACTCATTTAAATGTGACTTACAAAACATTATTAACCAGAATTTCAGACAATTTAATGCTTTTGGAAAGTTTAATATCTTTTTAATACATTTTGAAAATGCTTTTTAATACAAAAAACTACTTCATTTATTGAAGTGAAAACTAGAGTTATATATTTTTTTAATCTTGAAGTTCTAGTTAAAATGTTAAATTATTTAGTTGATTTTGTTAGCATTTAGTGTGTTAGTAATTTATTTAGTTGATTTTTTGAAAATTTATTTTGTTAATAATTTTATTAGATAATGTATAAAAAGTTAATCTACTTAGTTAATTTTTTGAAGATTTACTTTATTATTAATTTGATATTATTTTTTAGGGTGATGGACCTCCTCCAGATCCAAAATACAATTTTCTAGCTGACTCTGAGAGAGACAACAACAGAGAAAATAACAAGGACGATGACAAGAAGAAAGATCGAAATCGATTTTCTAGGGGAGGAGGGGGAGGGGGTGCAGGTAACAAAAGAAGAGGAGGAGGGAGAGATTCTTTCGTCAAAGTAAACATCTTTCTTAATTTTGTTGTAATCTAAATGTTTTTCGAATTTAATTGTGGACAAATTTTAGCAACAAGACTACCATGCTCCGCAAATGCAATACAAAAAGGAAGCTCCAGAGTACGAGGCCTGGCGAGCAGAACGTAATCGTATTGACGAAGCTCGAATCAATCGACAGAAAACTGCCGAAGGAAATTGGCGACGAGAATGGGATAATAATAAAGTAAAGCGTTAATATTTTGAAAATAAATTAACACTTTTGTAAAATAATATTGGTTTTTTTTATAATTCACTTTTTTACACAAACTTTTTTACAAAAAATTATCGTTAAATGTACAATATGTTTAAGACTTCATACAAAACCTAAACATTTTATAATTTTGAAGAAACGCGAATAAAAATCTCAAATTGATTATTGGCAAAAGTTATTACACATTTTCCTTTGTACAACATTTTTTTATAATTATCAAGCATTCATGTTTAATTATAAAAAGACTGACACAATAGTTTAAACAATTTTCTGGATTTTGTAATTTTTTTTATAAATTAAATAATAAAAAAGTAAAACACGATTTACAATTTTTTTATTTATCTTACATTTTGTCACACAAAAACATTTTCAATCGTGATTAATTTAATTTAACAGATTTTTTTTCAGATCGTTGAAACTGAGTCCAGAAAAGACATTCGAATGAAAGGAGATGAAAACAAAAAAGATTACAAAGACTATGACAAACGTTATTATCACGATGGTATTTTATTACACTTTTTTCTTCTCATAATTTTTGTTTATGAAATTTTTTGTTTAATGTCACTTGTTGACTTTTTGCAGCTGATTATGCGAATTACGGTCGGACAAATGACTCAAGGGTTCCTCATAGTCCTTTCAGAAATATGAAAGGACCACAGGACACTCACAGAACAAATGTATTTCATCCGCAAAGTTACCCTAAAAGCTATCACGATGTATATTCCTCAGGAAACAGTGATAGAACACCAAATAAAAACATGAAAAGTATGGTCAGCCAGGGACCAAATACTCCAAAAGGACCTGTTATGAGTGTAAAAGGTAAATAAAACTATTTTAATTTATAAATTGAAATTTAAACAGTTTATTCTTAATTTAGAAAATTAAGAAAAGTTATATTTAGAATATTAAGTTTTTAATTTATTACATTTAAAAGTTTTCAAATGTATTATATTTAAAATTCTTGAAATTTTAAGTTTTTTTTAAAAAAATTATTATGTATATTATATAATTTATATTACTTCAAGTTTTTGAGTGTATTAGATTTAAAAATCTTAAAATGTCAACTTTCTGAATTAATTATAATAAAAATTCTTAAAATTCCTTGTTTTTGTTTAACTTAATTATAATCAAATGTTTTAAAATTTCCTGTTTTTACACTTAAATTTTGTAATTTTCAGTAAATTCTACCAGCATAGCTGGTACAGGTCGAGTGGGTCCTCGTCAAAAGACGCGTGTCACTTATAGCACTGTGTCAGAGGGTGACATGTACGAAAGTGAACGATCCAAATTCAACGACGACAGGTACAACGGGCACAAGCCCATGCCCCCTAAAAGCCCGTACTCGCAGCGACAAAAAGACCAGTCCTACTCATCTAAAAATGATAGTTGGAAAAATGACAAGGGTTTGAGTCAAAAGAGAGACTATAAAGATAGTCCAAGGTCACAGAGACAAGTCAGTCATGGTAATGTGCCAAAATGGTCTGGACTGCATGGACGAATCGAACGGGTAAGATCGGATAAATCAGTAGAATTATTAAACAAAAGTGACGAAAAAAGTGTAGATGACGCGAATAAATTGGAAAGTGAGATTAGCGTCCTTTCAGAAGCAGTACAGCCTCGACTGAGTGACGACGAAAAAACATTTGGAGTGCAAGGTTTCAGGTCAACTCAAGATCAATATCATTTTTTACAAGCTAAAGAAGAAAATTTAAATGAAAATATTCACTACGAAAATCAAGTTTTTGAACAACATTTTGATGACAAATTTGAGACTTTGAATTTTGAAAACAAGTCTGAAACTTTAAATTTCGACGACAAATCTGAAACTTTCAATATCGCAGAAAAGTCTGAATATTTTAATGTTGCAGAAGAATCCGAAACTTTAAATTTTACAGAAAAGTTTGAGCATTTTAATGTTGCTGAGGAATCTGAAAATTCACATTTTGCAGAAAAGCCTGCAAATTTTAATGTTACAGAGGAATCTGGAACTTTAAATTGTGCAGAAGAATCTGCAAATTTGAATTTTACAGAAAAATCTGACAATTTAAATTTTGTAGATAATACAAAATCAAAAATTGAAGATGATTTGCTTGCTGAAAATGAAAGTGTAAATTTAATTGAAGTTTCTGAATCTGACGATTTCCATTCTTTGACTAATGACGTAGATTTAGACAAGGAAATGTTTGACTTGGAATTAAAAAAAGAAGTTGAATTTTATGATGCTGACGTAGAAATAAAAAAAGAAGTTGATGAAAACAATTCTTGTAGTGACAAATTGCAGATTCTTTGCACTGAAGCAGAACAGGATGTCAAAAATGTTGAAAGAAATAACTTTGTAAAACAAGTTGATAACACTGTGATTGAAGAGATTGACGAACCGAAAATTAGTGATAATAATTTTGTTAAAAACTTAATTCAAGATATTATTGAAACTGTTAGTATTAGTAAAGAAAGCACAACCAAAGATTCTGAAAATTCTGAACAGCAGATTGTTGTTAAACAATCAGATTCCATATTATTATTAGAAGTCAACGAATGTGAAAGACAACATGTTGGTGACACAGAAAATAAGACCGAAGACACGAGTACAATTGATAATTAACTTTGTTTTGCTTATTTTATTTATTAAAACAATTGTTTATAATTTACTTTTTTTATCTTTCGATAAATTTAACATTATTTGTTATGATTGTGTTGAAAAATATATTTATTCAAAAGTATTTAGCTAAATTAATTCTAATAAATTATACAATTTATTTATGGATACATGTTTGATTGTAAAATAATTTTTAAAACGACAACTTTATTTTACATTTAGTTGAAATTATTTAAATACTTGAAAATGCTCATAAAAATGAACTTAATGTTACTTTAGAATTTATCATATTTTTCTCACTCTATATTTATTCATAAATACAATAATTTCATAAAGCAATTGAATTGTTGAGATAATGTGATGATATATATATATTATTATATAAACTTGATGATTATAATTCGTAAGATAAAATATTAAGAGGACAAATTTGGAGGTGCTTTCGTCCAAACCTCGCAATAATATATAATAAAAAAAGAGTATTGTCAATATTCTTATATTTAATGAAACGTCGTTCAATAGCTTAGGATTTACATGCCATATTTGTTTACAACTTTAAACTTTCATAAATTTCTCGCAATAAATGAAAGCAGTAAGAAATTCGAAAAGAAACTAAATAAAAATTCCTCGTTAATTTTAAAATGAAAAACAAGTATAAAATAACTTTTGTAGTATTTAATTTTAAACACAAAAAATATACTGAGCCTTTTTCTTTTATAAAAGAAAAGGTTCTAAAATGCAATAGTTTTGTGAGCTCAATTGTGGATTTTTTTTAATTATTATTCTAATGCTGTAGTTAAGTCTGTCGGTGAACATCCCTTAAGTTCCATCGAAAGCAATATACGTTGCCATAATTTATAGTTTTTTAAATTACTATATAAGAAACGAGTATATTTTACAGTTATATATATATATTTATGTATTGTTAGAGAAATTTTAGTTTTTTCTTTTTTCACTTTAACCATTTGTTTGTAGCATTGCATAAATTCTTGATATTTTTCTAAAGACAAATTCAAAAGGCACAAATAAGCCCAAATCATTGCTTCGTCGCATTTTAAGTTATTCGCTTCGATCTAAGCTGATTCGGCAAGCTGGTATTCTTCTAACTGCGAAACATCAGTTCAATTAAGATAATGTAAATGTATTTTTATTTTCAATAAATATAAGAATTAATACTTTTTAATTCGTGCTTTTTGTTTTTCATTTCAAGTTCCTCAAAAAACAAAAAAACATCCTTGTCCAAGATAATGTAAATGTATTTTTATTTTCAATAAACAAAAATACTTTGTAATTTGTGCTTTTTAAAAAATTACCTCATACAAAGAAATTCCTAGTCCAAGTCAACTTTTATTTGTGGGGGTGGTCTGACATAAGTGTGAACAAATTTTTTTCCTCTTTTTCAAATTACTTTTTTTCTAGACAGTAATTTCCAAGTTTTAAAAATAACTTTAAGTAATTTAAAAAAAAATCAATTTCTTAAATACGATTTTTTTTACCTTATTTGAATTAGGTAAAAAGTCAGGGGTTCTTAAATTTTCACACTACCTAGTTCACAAAAGTACACTGCTGATTCCAAATTGTCTGATTTGTAATAACAATTGGCTGATAGAGAGTAAACAGTAGAATCCTGAAAGAACTTTTTTTAAATTATATTATATTTCACTTAACCCTTTCAGGCTCGAATTAAATCTGGCCATGAAAAACGTATTTTCTTTATATTTCTCATATTTTTATAGTCTAAAAATGAAAACTGCAAATTTTCAAATATTTTTATTCACCCCATAAAAACTTATGGGGTGGAAAAGAAAATCAGTTATTATCGTTTATTTTTGATTTTATGGGGATTTTTCTAAAAAAAAAAATTTATCTTATAGTTTTCTATTAAGTTAATAGTTACCAACCAATACAAAACTTATTTTTAAGTATCAACAAAATTAAGAACATTTTGAAGAAAACACGAGTCTCCATTTTTTTTGCTAAGTTCTTGTTTTTGACATTTTCATTAAATTTTGAATCGGAAAATATAATTCAGACTTAAAATATTTAGCCAAATAATTTGTTTCCTGGTAGTTAATATATTAGACTTGAAAAATGAATTATAGCTTCAAATACTTCTAATATGTTCAAAAAATTATCGCAACTATGTCCATTATAATGGACATGGGGTCATAAAGGGTTAAAAAATAAAAAATTATGTATTTTTGTACAAATTCATTTTTATATTCAATTGAAATTTTTGTGTGACTAATATGAGATAAATAAATAAAAAAAATTATTTTTGTCTGAAAATATTTTTGTTACCTTAGATCTTATGTTTTCAAACACTATAATCCTGGTCAAGATGAAATTATTATATTAAGAGGATTTGTCAGTGCTAAAGTCACGGAGTTTTGTTTTTGTAAACTATATTGTTTAAACAAAATATATTAAAAATCTGGCACGGTAGATACCTTTTTGCCATTAAAAGGAATTCATATTAATT
>JABFPM010002558.1:0-16376 GCA_022817325.1 Idris sp. 1 HC-2018 | reverse complement strand
CGGGTGTAAGAAAAAAATAAAAATAAATAAACGAAATTAAAATATGATATTATGTATTTTAGTTTTCAATGTTTCAATATATTCTTTTGAGAATAAACAGTAGAAGTTTAATGAAATGTACGGAATTTGAATTCTCTGCCGAAAATATTCGTTGAAATTGACGAACTTTTACGTGCTATAACATGGAATTTTACACAAAGCCCTAAAATATTGTTCAATTTTTTTACAAACTTTTACTCATTATTTCTAAGAGGGTATTGTCAAAAAAGCTAGATTTATTAATTATTTTAAATTTTAATTGTTAAAACATTAAAAGTTTTTTAATTTAAAATATTTATATAAAAATTTGTGATATTTAGGTCATATTCATAACATAAAAATTGAATCAATATTAATAACTTTAATTTTCTTTAAAAATCTTCCTTCTATCATGAATAATTTAGTTTAAATCATTTCTTATAAACTCGATTTAAACTTTGCAATCTCTTACAAATACACGTTATGAGAATTAAGGTTCCAGATTTATACAAATTATTTATATTTGCACGCAGATGGGCGCAAATATTTCTTGATGGTCGTAAACCACTAGAGTGTGGCACCGGACAACGATTGATTTTGAGAAACGTGACCTATGACCAACAAGGCCAATATATTTGCCTTGCTTGGAATAAGATCAATGGAAATATTAGAGAAGTTAAGAGTGATGCAGTATATTTGCAAGTGGTTGGGGCACCTCGAGTAAGTTTAATCTGTCTTTGGATAATTTAATGTTTTTTTTGATTCTCAAATATATAACAAGGATATTTGTTGTTTTTTAAAAATCCTGATACCTGTTATCTCAATGAAACTAAAGGAAATTTATTAATATGTAAAATTTTCAGGTCTTGATATATTCTGAGTAAAAAAGTATCAATTTTTACTTATTCTCAACAGTTCTTAGCTTATAATAATTAATTACTGAGTTACTAATAGGTACTGAAACATATAAACTTGATTGAATAGAACTTGTATACAATTTACATAAGAAGTAATATGTAGAAAAAATTGAATATAGATCAATTATATAATTTGCCAAAGATATAACTCAAATATAATAATGTATGTTATCTTTGAGATATAAAGAAAATATCTCGAACGATCAATTTTCACACATGCATGCAAGTTGTGGAAAACATTGTCATAATTTCCGTTTTAGATAATATGGCTCACAGTATAATTAATTATACGGTTATAGGTTGTGAAACCTACAAGCACTGAGAAGTTTGTCGTCTCTACGACGGAAGGCAGCCCAGCTCGTTTGGAAATCAGACTCTGTTCAGATCCTAAACCACATCTCGTAGCTTGGGAATGGGGAAGCACAAGGCTACATGCTGGTTAGCTATTTTTTCTTGATTTTTCATGATCATAAATATATTTTTCGAAATCATTTTTCGAACCTAATTATCAAAACTATTGATTACTTATTTTCCTTACAAATCACCTTAATTCATATCTGCACTTAAAAAATTAGTTCTGATTATCCATAAGAAAAGCTTGAAGTTAAAATTTAGTGATTTAAAATTAAGTTGAGACAACTACAATGTTAAAATTATGATTATTTCTGAATGTTTTCAAAAAAATATTTTGACTGATATTGGTATGAAGTCGCCTTAATGGTTTAGTGGTGAAAGCGCTCGCTTGAGGAAAAAAGAATGCATGTTTAATTCTTCTCTCGGAACGTTTTTTGCTTCTAACATATTGTGTGTTTGCTACGTTTTGAAAGTTTAAGTTCGATATTCATTACACTAGAAGAAGTAGACTGTCAAAATAACAGTATTGACTGTTACTATTACGGCGCGAACTGTAAGTTTCTATGGTTCATGGTCTGTAAAACAAATACATAACAATTTCAATGTTAATATACGTATAATCAATTTAGTAAAACAATATGTAAACATCACTATTTAAACGTAAACAAAATACATTTTGGTTTAAAAAATTGTTTTTTTAAGTATAAATTGAAAATCATCATGACATAACCTGCAAGAATTCTTTTTGTTAAATTTTATGATGAAATATGTTTAATTTAAATAGCTAAGTGTATTATACTATTATTCAATCAACTGATTTCTGTTTTTGAATCGAATTTTTGTTTATAATATTTGTTTTTATGTAAGAATCCTTTAACAGTCTAAAGATCGTAGAAACTTACAGTACATGCTGTATTATCAACAATCAAGACTGTTATTTTAACAATCTACTTCTCCCAGTGTACATAACATATACTTAACAAGAACTTAGTTTTCGAATCCTTCGGCGGGTTTTTTGCTAGCCTGATAAGCCGCAATGTAAAAAAAATCATCACAGAAATGACCCGGGAAAGATTTGTAGGAGTCTCTGAAGCCGTTTCGTGCTCTCTTGAAGCGACGGTTTTCATGTTTATGTGTGTTGTTTGTTTATTATGTGTTTATGAATTCCATCAAGTAAAATAATAATCTATGAATGGAATTCAAACTTATAAAATTATTAATTTCTATTATTCAATTATAGGTGAGGTATTGGAATCACGTTATCGTGCTTTGGATTTGAAGCCTTTACCTTCAGAAGACTGTTACATAGCAATTTTGGAATTTACTAGTACTATTAAAGAAGATCAAAGACTTTATCATGTAATAATTGAAAATGATCGAGGAAGCGATCGCCGTGTTTTGATGCTTAGGGTCAATGAACCGGGACAGGTAAATGTTTTTCATCAAGCAATTCATAAAAACAAAATTATTCAATAGCTGTAAGCTTAAACTTTTCACATATAACTTTTTTATTTAAATAAACTTATCAAGATACATTTATTTGTTCGTAAAACAGATTCCATCAACTTTCTTTGTTTGTTATCATTTATAATTAAATTTTAGATTCCGCTCGTTATCGGAGCAGTCGCTGGATTCACTGTACTTTCGATTCTTGTAATGGGCTTTGTATGCTTTTTACGCTCTGACAGATGCTGCATAACCAGAGGTACTGTCCCAGATTTGCAGCAAGTACATTGGTAAGATTCATAAACAGATTTAACAAATATATCTACAATTTAATTTTATTGAAATTACATCTATTTGGTTAAAAACTTCACTAAGTATGATTCAAGGAAGATCCGTTATAAACAAATTTTCTTGATAAAAAGTATTAAAGAAGTGACAGAGTAAGCAAAATTGAAACATGTAAAAAATGCTCAGAAACAATATTTTGAAGTTTGGTTAAGATTTATTGTACAGATTTTTAAAAAATCAATTTCGAAGTTGGTATAGAAAACGATGTGTAAGTTTAAAGTTTATTTTCTTCGAAGTAGTGCTCATAAGTTTAACCAAACTTCGGAAAAATATATTTACTTTTTTATTTTAACGAGATGAAAAATCTCAGAACTTTGATATTTCTTTGAATTTGTGTCGAAGCTTCCTTAAAATTCCAAAAGATTGGATTTTTTCATAAATTTAAAATCATTTTTCAAAAAAATGTAAATACCTGGGAAAAAGTCCAGATCTGATCAGACCTGAATTTTGACTCAATTGTATAAAATTGGTAAGGTAGTCTTTTCAAAATCCTATTTTACCTATTATCAAGAGGTCAGTAACTCATCGGAACTATTTAGAAAGAAGCCTCAAAAAGTTCCGATAAAATTTTTGGATTGAATTATAGAAATTTTAAGGAATTCCAAAGGGTATCATGGATATTTTTCTGAAATCAAATTTAAACTTTTTAAAATCTTCATTAGTTTTCAAAATTTGTGGACTCTTTCAAAAGAGTCCCGAGTGGCTGACCCCTTGCCTATTATACTCACGATGGTCTTGGACTAACTTCAACTCAAAAGTGCTTTCACATGCAATTTTGTACATATATCACTTCTACATTGTATTTTAAATCATTTAAGCTTTGAATAAAAAAAATTGATAGAAAGATTTCAAAATAAATCCCGTTATTTGATTTTGTTTGCAATCATCGAGCTGTTTACGATTGCAAAAGTTCCAAAGTTCCATTTTATGATTCCAAATTTTAAAAATATGGAATATAATGTTTTCAAGTTGTGAAATGAGATTGTTTTTTGTTTTCTTATAACTAAACATTTATTCATGTTTGATTATTGTCCTTATTTTTTTAGTACAAAAGCATCCAATACAATGATTGAGGATCCCCGATTAACTGTGGATACATTGGAACACACAGGTCCACCATATGTTTCAGAAAAACGACAAAATCATGTTTTAAAACCCGTCCCATCACAGCAATATTCACACGAGTGTTATCAACCAGAACCACAATCACATTATCAAAGGCATCATCATCATCATCATCATCACAGTCAATCGCATGTGCCACAATACACACTGCAGGTAAGATAAATCCATTATCGGTTTCTATGTTCTTGAAAGATGTGTATATCATGTATTGCGCTTCAATTATAATTTATGGTTACGTTAAGGCAAAACTTAAACTGAAATTAATATTATTATAATTATTTCAAAATAAACTGTAGAGTAGGAGTGGGCAAAGTAGCTTTTTTAAAGTTATAGTTTATATCTTTTACGCGTATCCTGTGAACCGAGAAAGTTTAACATATTTACATATACGTCAAATTTAAATGTATCATAGTTGAATGTTACATTGCAGTATTCATTAAAGTATAACTTTAATTGCTATTTAATATGGCATTTTCAAGTTAATTTTGTAGTGTCTCACAATGACATCAGAACATTGACTTCTTTTGACTATATATTTAACTCATTCCCTGTACGCACAGTCCCTTCTACTCAAAGGCGGAGTAGGCTAAAAAGAGAGAGCACGCGGTAGAAGTAAACAAACGCTATACGCTTTCAGGACCGTATCAATAAATTTAACTGCACATAACTTCTCTTCTTTCGTTCTGCAAAGCGCCAACGTAAATAAAGAACGATACATACCTGCGCTTCGGTCACGTGTTCAGTCATATACTCAAACTTTTCACAATACATTGACACTACGCGTTCTGATTGGTGCTCACCTCACGCACAAACAATTCGAGACTTTGTACAGGGAATCAGTTAATGTAATTGGACGACAATCAAACTTCCAAAATTGTAGCTTATAAGTCTAGAACAGTCCGAAATGATTAATTGTTGACACAAAAGGAACCAATTGTATATTTGTAATGTTTTGTTATTTTATACATAAATATACACATAAAGGAGTCTCCTAAACTATATTCAAAGTTTCTAGATTCTTTTATTATCGGATAATAAGAGAAATTATATAAAATTAATGCTTTTAATCAGTGTTGATACATGTAAGGTTATGTATACTTTTTTATCAAAACATTAAATTTACATTTAAAAAATGCTTTCTAATCTATTATTACAATTTTTCATTCAGTATCATGTTCCAGAAAACCTTTAAATATCTTAGTTATTAAAATGTCTATAAAAAAATCCATATACTGTCAACATTTTTGAATCTAGAAAATTTCATCTTTGCATCTATATTTGTTTTCTTGAATCCAATATATATTGTTCTGAGTATACTTACAAGCAAATGCATTCTTAAGAGGTACAAAATATAATAATATAAGCCAATGCAAGAATGTATTTTTTGATTTTGAAGATTAATCGTTAATGTGTCTCCGCAACGTTCAAAAACACATTTTATCCACAAAATCATTGATGACAGATTTGATATTCATGAATACTGTCCAATGCTTTCTCGATTAATGGGATATATTTTTCTGATTAAATAACTATCTTGGTTTGAAAGGCCCAACTGTGTTAAAATTAAAAATATACGAATTTTTAAAAAAATTTAAAAAATACAGTTTACAATAAGAGTCGGGCAAATTGATCCCCGTCCCGAAAACGACATTTAGTAATAAAATATAGTTAAGGAACTTCACACTCAACACAAAACATAGTAATTTTATAGTGTTTTTTTTTTATGAATTACAATATAATTTAAACTAAAATAAATAAGACTAACTGATATAATCTAAAAAACTCATTGTTAGGTACATCATTAATAATTCATGAAAGTACAACGAACATTTTAATTCTACAATTGCAGATTGTTTGGAGGTGTAATCTTAACGTTTTTTTAAATATAACATATAACAAACATAATCAAAGTATAGAAAATTTATCCCTTCTGTTTGAATCTTAAAAAGACCTTTGTTTTGCAACATCAACAAACGTGGACACCCAACAAAATTGAATATATGATCTTCTAAAATTATTTATTTCAGAATTTTCAATAAAATCTATGTCTTGGTAATTCAACCGATAATTTAACAGTTAGTACATTTCTTAAGACACATGAAAAAATGTCTACATTCCATGTTTTAGACTGTTCCAGCCTACGAAACTTGTTATTAATCTCAAACTTTTTGATAAAAATAATTATTTTTGAACTAGAAACAATTTTCTGGGCCGAGTTAAAAAGTTACAATCTTTGTATATTGAGATACACAAAGTGGGCTATTATAACCGCCTGGGCCACTTTGCTCGCCGCTGCTCTATATTTTATTGAAGATAAAATATTGATAATCAAATAACACTTTATAGGAATTTTGTTTGAAAATGTTAATAAAACAATAATATAAGCCATAAAAATTAACACGTAAGAAAACTTTACGTTATTTTAAAAATGATGTTCTTTTATTAATAAAGAAATAAAAATTTAATGTATAACCTTGACATAACTTTTGCTATTTAGCACAAATGCATGAAAAATAATAAAGTTGTATAATTTATATTTTGCTACAACAGTTATGCTGATTATGTAAAAGTTTCGAGCTTTAAAAGAGATTCATATCATACAATTGAAATAAGAGTCATAAGTTCATCGCCAGTTCTTTTATTTAACCGACTTCCATTGATACCATCGCGCCGAAAGCTTGCCATTAATTGTTAATTCTTTCTAATAGGAAAGAATGGATAGTTTTTTCGGAATTGCAATTGATCACACTAACATAGAATTGTCAAAGAAATAATATTTATTAAAAAGTAACTACTTAAAAATCATTCTCAAAAAAGAAAATTACTGAACTTTTTTTATTTTGCTCAATACTGAGAAAAAATGAAAATAATTTTTCAACGAATTTGACTGCACTGATTTTAATGAATCAGCATATTTCAGGTGCTACTTCTACATCTAAAAATACAATTTAATGATTTTTTTGGATAGTATTCATCAAAAAACCTCAGAAAAATGCACTAAATAAAGTTTCTTTTTGCAAATTGTTTATATCAATTGTTTAGACAAAACATATAGTTGGAGTCTTAAAATTAGATGCACCTGGCATTGTAGTATCATACAAGTTTAAAATTTATTGTTGATTCTCAAAAAATTCAAGAAAAACGAAATTTGGAAATGCTGCAATATTGCAACATCCGTTCCTAAAGGGTTAAAATAGTTATTGCATTATGTCAAAATTACAAAATGAAAAGATAATTGGTTCCAAAGTGATACAAATTAACGCACAGAAACAAATTCGAACTTTAAATTTTGATTATAGGTTAACGATAATTTAAATATAATGATTATTAAAATTGATTATTTTCAAAAAATAAATTTGCTATGTAATAAAATAGTTAACATTTACAAATTTTAATTTTTCTTGGGTGTCAATTTGTATTAATAATAAAAAAGAGTTTCATTTTTTCAGCAAATTATTGTTCCAATTTGAAATGTCTACATAATATAGTATGCAATTGAACTAATAATCCGATAATTCAATTAATCCGTTGATGGGGAAGCGTTTCAAAACGTTTTTTAATTTTATCTAAATTTATCAAGCAAAACACGTGTTTGTGCTAAGACAACAATAAACATATTATTATACATGTTATTATTATTATTCATTTCATTAAACACTTTCAAAATTACTGAAAAATGATATTAATCTCTTTTCGATGTTTTCTTACAAGTTAATGATTCTTAGAAGATAAGCAAATACTTTTATTCTTTTAATAAGCTCGAAGTTTTGTACATTTAAGATTCTGCTTATATTTTAGCAACTTTTGAATAGTTACTAATTTATTTGTGATATATCGAAAATCTGAGATCATATTCATACTTTATTTTGTACCTAAATATTCTTTACAGTAAAACTTTACTGCATGAGTTTTATAATAGTATACAAACAGCATGAATTGATAGATCGACAATACAGCTACAAAATAAAAGTGAACAAATACATTTATTCTCTGATAATTTTATTGATTCATATATCTATCCAAATTTTTGTACTGCAAAAACATTATTATTTCATTAGCTTTGTTAGTGAAGCTTAAATTTGAATGCAAAAACATAATGTTTTCTTAAGTTTTGGATAGCAAAGTTTAAGAATAAATTAATAAAAAAGCCTTATTACTAAATTAGTTTTAAAATGTTTTTGTCATTATTATTATTATTTATTTTTTTTAGATTAAATAATGCTTTTTATTATTTTTATTTTTCCCCTTTTTAATTTGGCTACTTCTATTTTGGCATTTTTTTATCCATTTTTATTTTACGTGTACAGTCACATGAACTATAAAGTACCGGGCCCATTAAATGGCCACTTTAAACATTCACGAATTAATTTTTATGTAAACTTAGTAAATAAAAATAAAAACCTATTCAAACAAATTGATACAAGTTCATTAAATTTTCAATTAACTTTTAAGTCATTTTAGATTTTTTTTTTAATATATTAAATTTAATAATAATTGAATTTGTATACATAGTATAGAAATATCATTCGTGAGTAGCCACCTATTAATGATTATACATTTTATCAGTTGATTCAGTATATCTATTTAAAAAATGTTGGAGAGCCACGAATATAATTAAATCAAAATAAAACAATACTTTTATTTCTTAAAGATATGATATTGATAATTATAATTTTTATTGCTTAATGTCTAAATACAAATTTTCAGGTTCTTGTATATTTGTTTTTTTGTTTATTTTTGTTTGTTTGTTTTTTTTTTGATGATATAAAACATTAATTATTTGTGACTTATTTGATGTCATTTTTCGCAGTTTTACTGCCAAAACATAACATTACATTAGTAAATAATATTTATTTATACATGATATATATTTCAATATTTATTTAATAAACTAGTCATTTACTGAGTCCACTACCCTATATTAAATTCTTATTTATATATGTTACAGGAAATACCCGAATTTGGACAAAACTAGTTTTACTGGTAAAATTAATAGGAATTTGTATTTTTGTAGACCAAGATGATAATCATTTTATAATTTTTATTTTATTTAATTTAATGTTATTGATTTTTTTTATTGTATTATCTTTCATCCAAGTAGCTAAAATATTCTCAATATTCAGGTTAGTTCTTTCTACGGAACCTTGATTTTGGCTGCGACAGGGTTTTCCATATATTAATTTCATTTCTGGCCATATAAAATTTATATGATCAATATCTTTATTGACAAATTCTCCGCCGTTATCAAAATGCAATATATATGGAGCATCAAATGTTTAATAGATTATAGGCCACTTCTTCAGAAGTTTTTGTTTTTAATGCATTCAAGATACTTAGTTAAATGGTCTTGATAAACCATAATAAATCTATCTTCATCTTGCTGGGACTGCATATCTATCAAATCGACTTGACAACGACTATTCAGCTCTGAATGTAATATTTGTTTCAATATTAATCCCCGTTTTCTTTTGCCTCGTTTCAAATAACAATTTTCACGAAGTTTCAAATAAGCGTTAATCGTGCGTTTCGTGATATTTGCATATTTTTTGATGTTTCAAAAATTAGCCTATCTCTTCCACCAAGCCCTGTTGCCGTTTGAATAACGTCATACGTTTCATCAATTGGTACATAATACAAAATGTAGTATTCGGTGTTAGAAATTAATTTTTTTATTCCCTCTAATTTCTAGCACGTTAAACAGTTTTAGTTTTCTGTGTTGAGCAGAAGTTATCACTGATTCATTTTGTATAGATGACATCTTAACAACTAAATTATTGCATTCTTCTATGAGAAGAATATTAAAATGAGTTTGCATTGTAGATGCTTTCATAGCAACTATTTTCACCACAAATATATTTCTTTTATCCATTGTGTTTTACTTATACGATACAAATAAGAAATATAATACTAGCACTAACCAAATAATCAAACTAAAATTTGGGGCATTCTGCATCAAGCGGGACACCTCTGTTTTGCAATGACATTTTAAAACGTTAATATTAATATATACGTATTATCAAATAAGGGTTTATTATACATGAATCGAAAGATTTTTTCACGTAGATTAATATTATTTAACTAATTTATTAAATTAACTAAGAAAATATAACGATAAATGTAAAAATAAAAAATAACAAGATTTTTTTTATAGTTGGACCCCTTTAATTTTTTTAAAATATTTTTAAAAAAACTTACCTGAGTATCTAGTTTATTTTGTCAAAACGGATAAATGGTAAGATGAATGATTAAAAAGATATTTTACTTTAAAATATCATGTCGAATTCCATCTCTCGAAGACTATCTGTCAACCTCAAATTTTGAATGTGGGTTATATTTTTCGAACATTCTGTCAAAATTGAATAATAGAAATAAATACATCTTATTGAAATTTTTTATTTACTAAAACTTAAAAAAATTAGTTTTTTCTTTAAAAAAATTCCGCTTGACGCAGAATACCCCATATATAAATCATGTGTAATAATTATAATTTCTAACATTACTATTACTTGTGAAAAAAAGTGAAAAATTGTTAAATTGCTACCTGTTGGGATAGTTCAAACAGTAAATATTATGAAATAATACAATAGTATAACATGTTATAAAAGTGCAATCTATAAACAAAAGAAAGAACTTCTTTAAGCTATTATCATCTTAAAAATTATCAGCCTAAAAGATTACAAACACCTACTAGTTTTACCGGCAAAACTAGTTTGCCTATGCAAAAATAGCTTTGCCTAACTTCAGATATTTCCTGTAATATATACACTGAATTTTAGATTTTATTTACCTAAATGGATTTTCAGTGTATTACAATTTTCAAATCAAAATATTTTGTTCGAAATATTATCGTGTTCAAGTTTTTTACTAAGAGGATGAAAAAAATTTGAGTCTGACATAATCTAAATTGACTGACACGCAAAACTATGTAAGAATCAAAATATTAATAATTCATTTTTCAATAAGAATGACTCCGCTTTCCTCTCAACAGAAGATGCTTATAAATAGTTTATTAAAAGTTTGAACTTTATTTGTTTTGTTCCAAGATTGCTTCGAGCTGATGATGCTTTCAATTACTTGTAAAATTATTTTATGGCTGCTGAAATTATTAGTTAGCAAACTAATTATATTAAAATTCCATTATTACCTGAGTTTCTGCTCTTTGAATAAACCCAAAACAAATGATAAAATAAAACTGAACACCTACATTACAATTCAAGTTATTTTTTTATTTTTTTATCATAACAGCATTCAATTAACTGCAATATTATTAAAAATATACCGATATATTTGTACAAATAAACAGTTATTAATTTAATTCGATTAATTTTAGTTTTATTTTATTGAATTCTATTAACTAAAAAGTAAATTCTTTGATAAAATAAAATGCTATAAATAATTAAAATTTCACTTAGTCTTACTTCGTCATGCTAGTAAAAGAAAAGGATCATGTCGTTTAGTAATTGAAAAACGTACTTAGTGAAACATTTTTATTACCAATTTTATGTTAACAACTCTTGTTAAGGTAAAAATTAAACAAAATATTCTTTTAGGAAATTTTTCTTAGCAGAATTAAACATTTTTTAACAGAACCCAAAGTTATTATTGAAACTCGGCACTACTAAAAATGTACTCTTTCCGAGTATTATAATTTTGTCAAATGTCATTTGAAATAATTTTTCAATTAAAGCATTTTTAGCCTTTTTATTTTTCTTCAAGACCTATTTACTTAAGATTATTGAAATCTAATTCTAATGAGTTAATTTTCATCAGAAAGAAGATGCTATTTGATAAACAAAAATTCGTCAAATTGAAGTAATTTTTATTTTATGAAATTTTAAGTAGCAAATTGAATTTTTATTTTTTCTTAAACTGTGTACTTTTATTTACAAATTAAAAAAAACATTTCGATCAATTTTGACGAAATTTCCATATTTTAACTAAATTTCTGCAAATTTAGCTTCTGTCTGAAAAAAACGAAAATTAAATTTTTTATTTTAAATGCTAGTGAAGTATTATACTTATAAAAAGAGTTACCATTATAAACTGATATTAGATACTAGATAAACTGGTATCTTAAAACTAATATTAGAATAAAGCAAATGCCGTTAAAATCAATTGGTTTTGTATTAGTTCAAAGCAACTTATTTTTATTTAAGGGGACTTCCCAGTGAAATAGCTAAAATGACCAATTATTCAACGATTTAAAATAATCATTTTTCATCTAAATCATTGTTGATGATGTATTAATAAAAAATTATACGAATTTCCAAAAAGTGTAAACTGTTCAAATAATTTGTAGATAACTATTAAAAAATAACTATTCTTGAAATGATACTGAGGTAACTGTTCGATTCGCATTACTTTTTTTTTAAAAAAAAACAAAGACATTGTAGTGAAAGAATTTTGTTAATGTTTAAATTAAAAAGGTATTAGGTATTATTAGGTTTAGCAGATAATTTTTGATAACATTGTATAACAGGTGAATAATAAAAATACAAATACTTCTCCTTGTTTTAATAAAAATTAAAAAACAAAAATCGGTTTTTTAGATAACTCAAAAAATTATCTCGAAATGAAACAAAATTAAATCTACAATTATAAGAAATTAGTGTTTTAAGCTCAATTGAAATATAATTTCGTTTGCGTGGAAAGTTTTTCTTTTCACTTTTGTAAACATACATTATTTTATTGTATTTTTTCATTTCTTGAAGATTTCAATTAGTATCCAAGGATTACCGTAGAATGGGGCAAAGTCAATCAGATGGGGTTAAGTCGATCAAAATCGTTATTGAATTTCACAGCAAATGAATTTGCCTATCTAACCTGATTTCGCATTTCTTATTAACTGTTCTACTTGTGTATAAAATTATTTGGTTGTCTTTACTATTAATAAGTGATTTTTCAAATTTAAATGTCTATATTTTTGCGATATTACAACTTGTGGATATTTTGATATTTGAACAAAGTTTTTGCTGGCAATTCCTAATCAAGTATTTGTTGAAAAACATGTATTTTAATACTTTTCTGCATTAATATCGATTTATATGCATAATTTATTAATTAAATTGAGCATGCTTCGTAAGGGTATACAAGTAAAAGTTTCTAGGTAACTTCTTCAATATGACTATAATGCACCCAAAAAAGCTAAACATTAATCAAGAATCCAATCTTATTTGACTGAATCAAAAATTTAACTTGCTAGTTGTAATTAATAATTAATAACTTTGATACCATTCCAAAATGTTTTGTTCATACATAACAACTTATAATATTCAAATTGTTAAACTAAATAAAAATAACTTTATTTTAACTAATTTAAAACAATTGGTCGACTTTACCCCACTTGGAGGAGTAAAGTCACTCATTTTATTATTTTAATATTATTATTATTATTATATTATATTATATCACTACTTTTATAAAAAATAAGCCTTTAGGAAAAACTTATCAAAATGTTATTTTAATTTTAAACATAATTGTTTAATCATAACAAAAATCTGTTAATTTTGATCGATTTTACCCCATTGTACGGTACAGTCTAATTTATGTAATCGAAAGATGATTACACTAGATTGTTATTCTTAGAGTCTAAGAAATTTTTTTAAAAAGTGAGAAAATAAAATAAAACATTATTTCATTGTTCATCAATTTATACTGGGGAATTCCCTTAATACAACTGTTCTGAAGCTAAAGTTTCATTTAACTAGCATGGCGGATTGATTATTCTTCGATTTAACTACTGCAACTTAATTTACACTTCAACATGCAATATTATGATAAATTATGTTAAAATACTATCAACATTGCATGTAATTTTTACATGAATCAAGATTTTTCAAAAAACGAGCAAATATTAATTTTTCATTATAATAAAATTCTTCTAAAAAACTAAAACTTGATTAATAATCAAGTAAAAATAAATAAATTACATTCGTTTAATAAAAATTGTAGGAACATTTTTAAAAGCTAAATTTACAAGTATGGTATACAAATTCGATATTAGCTTCAAAAAAGATTAAAAAAGGTTAAAACATAAAATTGAATGAGACTTTAATGGAATTGAATAGTGAAAATTGAAGATTATTAGAGTTAACAGACAAATTGAAATAAAGCTTTGTTTTAATAAAAAAGTAAGCATTTTTGGAACAAGTCTACCTATAAAAAATTTATGTGACTGTATCACAGCGTAATATCAATTTAGTTAATTATTTTCCGAATAATAATAATTTTAATTACATTTTAGTATATTTTTGGGTTTTTAATCCAATTTTTCTATCACAGACAAAAAAAGAAAAATTAAAATTAATTTTTTTTAATTAATAAAAATATTATATTTTTTTAATCAAAAATAGAATATAATTTTTCATAATGATAACATTCAATGAGTAAATTCGCTGCATAGAGTCAGCTTGTCAACTGATAAAATAGAATTATCTACGTTTCTTAAATTCGAATAATTTTATTTCAATTATGAACACTAAGATGTCGCAAAATGTCAATGTTTCAATATTTATATGAATTTAAAACTATTGAAACACTCAAATCAACTAATCAGAACAAGAATAAATTTAAAAAAAGTTAACTTCACGCGAACATCAACTTTAGCATTATGAAAAAAAATTATATAAACAAGAATATATTAGACAGTTGATCCGTAATGCGACTTGATATTTAAATTCAGTGCAACCTTTAAAAACTTCGTAATCCATATACAATTTATTTTGAAGTTTATAATATTTACCAGAAATTTTACAAAAAAGAACATTTGCATAAATGCGAATCTTCTAAATAAACAAAATCTTACAATTTCTAATTTTATATCTAACAAAATTAAACATTATTCAAATAATTAAATATTATAAATTAGAGTTCAGATGTTTTTTTTGGCAATTATTCTTGTGTCGATTGCTTTTGAAATATTTTCTTCTAAGTATATTGTCAGTTCCTTGTGCCTAGATAGGGCGATTTTTGATTACAGCCTCGCGCTACATGGAATTCAAGATTGAAAGACTGAGTTAAAGATACTTTAAGTATTTCATCCGCAACACGCAAAGCAAATGATACAGGGTACATCGTACGAAATGTTACAACGCCAACCGAAGACTGGACAACAGTCTAAAGCAACATAAGAAACAGATGAATGCTTTGTAACAAATGTGAATTTCAAAATACTAGTCAAACTGAACTCTAACAACATTAATTGTTTATTAAAAACCAAATAAATAATTTAAAATTTATCAAATCATAAGTAAAGTTCACTTTTATCTATTATCTGAAGATTATAATCAATAGTTTTAAATTTGATAATTTTCGAGAATGGAAATTATTTGTAAAAACGACATATTCGTTAAAATGTTAAATATTTAACAAAACATTTTGTAAATTGCATCAAAATTTATATCCCCAATGCTACGGTCTACTATTCTTTTCATCACTGTAGTTAATTGCATCTACCTACTTAGAAATATTTTTTGATAAGCAAAAATTTGAAAACAAATGTAATAAACAAAACAAAAAAAGTGACTGCAAGAAATAGATCATAGAAACGGTAATATAAAGATAATTCTGACTTCTTTTATGAAAACTCACTAAATGTCTATTTCAATAGATAATTTATTTAAGAAGTATCAGAATTATTTCTTATGCAACGCAGAATTGATATTTAATTGACTATGATCTTAAAATCATGGACTGTAATTTTAATTGCAGAATTAAATATAAATTTTGTAATAAAATGTTGCATAGCAAAATCTATCTGAAAATGATTACTTTGCCGTTTATTATAGTATATTGTAGTGTGCACCCTTCTTACCTAATGTAGAGTCGCGGCAAAATATCTGTCCAAATATATTATTGTTCGTGATAATAATTGTGTAGGGGGAGCAGCTGTTTCTCAAACCAGATCGTTTAGCAACGTTGAAGCAGCCGCATTGCAAGATTGACAAACCACCACAATATACTACGTTCAAGCCAAGAACAAACAACTGAAGACTTTTCTACACAATTAGCGTTCTATTTTGAATGCGTGTGAATTGTGATTGTTATTGTTATAATATTTGACCGATGAGAGATTAATTTATTACAATAGTCATTTCAATTTTTATTAATAGTTATAATAAACTTTAGCAGTTAATTCTTACAAACCATTCAAAGTATATCAATCAAAAT
>JABFPM010002557.1:0-16382 GCA_022817325.1 Idris sp. 1 HC-2018 | reverse complement strand
AATGTAAAAAGATTTTTTTTTTATTATGATTTTCAAATAAAACTGTCGCAGACTCAGTGCATTATGCTTGGTCAATTAGTGACGTTTTTATAAACGCATTTCTGTTGACACGGATTCTCTTCATGGGAATGAACAAATCTGCTTTATTTACACAATTGAAAGTACGAATATACCGGTGTCAATACAGAAACAAAACTTTAATAACAACATAGTTACAATAATTGTCAAAATGTCAATAAATTGGTTATAAAAAAAGTACCAACTGAGAAACAAAATATTATTCGTTCTTGCATCGTATTGTCTTGTAAAAAGTACAGGTTAGTTTTTCTTCAAAATATTTCTTTCGCTTATTTTTGCTTATAAATTACAATTAGTAGTTTGACAACTAAAAAAAAATTAAAATCGCTTTAAACAAATAAAAAGTAAATTATAATAGGTATAAATTTTAATTTTCTATTTACTTTTAATTTTGTCATTTTTTTAATTAAAAAAAATTCTATTTTTCAAAGACATGGCGACTGCAGCATTACTAGAATTCTTGAAAACTCAAAATCGACCTTTCAATTTAAACCAAATTATTCCGAATCTCAAAGAACACCCAAAAGCATCGCTGCAAAAAGCACTGGAAAAACTTGTTGAAAATGGTCAAGTAATAGAAAAAGTATGTATAAAAATAAAAGAATCTATAATTATTGGTTATAAAAATATAACGTGCATTTTCCGATTATCACAATGTGAAATTTAATTATAAATTGCATTTTCTATTCAATCAACCTATTTATATAATTTTTTTCAGATCAACGCAAAACAAAAAATTTACTGCATTGTTCAGAAGTCCGATGCCAATTCCAAAGATTTATTGAAGCTCGACAAAGAATTACAGGTGCATGCAAATGAGCTTGAAAAGAAGTTACAAAATGTTCAAGCCCAAGTTAATGCAAAAGAAGCTGAGCTAGACAAATTAAACAAAAGCTTGACAATAGAAGAATTGAAAAGCCGAAAAGAGGAAATGCTGCAAAAAATAAGAACTGCGAAGAAAAAATTGGACACACTGATGACAACTTCTTCAAATCAGCAACAAGATTTGCCGAAAAGAAAAAGGAAATTAGAAAAAGACGTGGAAACTTTTCAGCGGGAGTATTCGAAAAGAAAACGAAAATGTTTGGACGTGCTTGACAGCATTCTAGAACATTATCCCAAAAATAAGCAGTCCCTTTACGAAGATGTTGGTATACAAGTAGTTAATTTGTAGTTAATTTGTCTTCGTTAATCCTGTACGTTTTTATGTGATTCTATTGTTCGTTTTCAATGTAAAATTATTTAAATTAAATTGTAAAACTCGTTAAAATCTGTACATATATTAAAAGCAGTTAAAATTAAATATCGCAATGTTAATATTAAATGTTAATACAAAAATATTTTTTATAGACTTTGAATTACATTATTTTTAATTTAAGTTGTAAATCGATTAAGTTCATCTCTTAACACTCACAAATGTTAACTAACAAAAAACTGTTTAATTTATTAAAAATATTTTAGGGAAAATTAATAAACTATTCATAATGAAATTAGAGGATTTTTTTTGTAACAAAGTTTATTAAGGAAACCTTTTCGATAATATAGACTGTTTTTGAATTTTTTATTTAAAAAATCAAATATTATATTTATTATATATTTATTTATTTTTTTACATAAACTTTATATTTCCCTTTTTATAACAAAGATTCAATTTAAAATTCATGTTATAAAAATACTTATTAATATAATAATTTTAATTCAAATTAATAATAAATTCTGATTATCTTTATAATATATCTTTTTATTAAACTTATTTATTATTTACAAAAAATATCATTTTGCTTTTTTTTTATTAATTAAATTTTCATTCAGCACTCAAAAATATCATTTTGCTTTCACCGTTGGAATATTAACATTTTTGCAGCACCATTTTTACATCTTATCTTTCTATTTATTTTTCATTCTTCAAAACTTTTTTTTTGTAACAATTGTTTATTCATCAATATAAATTACATATAAAATTTTTGCATAAAAAACGATGTGTAAAAACGCTTCCATTTATTTTAAGTGGTAGGAGTTCAGACCCATATCTTAATCATCTTGACTCGATATAATCTAAGCTTTTCTTAATATTAAGTTTAAACTGTATAACCTATTTCTGGTGATCCAGAGTTTTATTTTCGGTTATAAATTATTGATAAGAAAATATTTTGTCTTAATTTGTATACAAAAACTAATCTACGGCTAATAGAAAACTTGGAAAAGTTGGAAAAAAAATTCAAAGTTTGGCGCACTCCGTGACTCTAACCTCTCCGTGTCTGCAACGAATCCGCCGCACACGGTGGCAGCAGAGCGCAGACACACAAATATAAAGAAAATTAATTCAGTGATACGAATCAAGCAGCACGTAGTTTTTCATTTGTATTGGCTGCCAGTGCTTGGAAGGATCGAACGGCAACGGACAGCGGCCTCTCACAAAGAATACCGCGCCGAGCATAACCCAACTCGAACACAAAAACACTTGGACAAGTTCGGCAACCGAGGCCTTCTAAGGGGAAGGGTGCTTTGGGGGAGCGAATGTTGTTTGTCGACGGCTGATCTCATCATCCCTGTTATTGGTCTGCTTGGCACCGAGCAGTGATTTTCATTTTTGTATCATTATTATATCGCAGGGCGCACGTCTTCACCATTGTGTCTTCCAGTTCCGGAGTCACGAGGTCCAAGGTGAACGAGACGCCGACGTCGCGCAGCAAGCGCGCCACTCGGCAAACGGAAGACGCGAAAGGCGCCGAGACGCGGCGCGACCGTAAGAACGCCGCGTACCCCCCGGTCATCGAGATGAAGCTCGTTGACCAGGTCGTGCGCAGCTTCAAAGTCGCCAAGGTGTTCCGCGAGAATTCCGATCGCATCAACAGCATCGACTTCTCGCCGAACGGCGACACCCTCATCTCGTGCTCGGAAGACGATCAGATTGTCATCTATGACTGTGAAAAGGGCACTCAAGTACGCACAGTTTTTGTGTTGTGTTTTTGTTCGACAAAGAGAGATAGAGATAAGAAGACAACAACAACAAAATGTTTAAAATAATTTGTTTAAATAATGTTCGAGTTAAATTCAGATCTAATCGAGTTTTTAATCAGTTTAATTATTGATTGTGGACTTATAAATGTGATTAGTTTTTAAAGGGGGGGCCGGGATAAAAATTATTTTAGAATACTTGTTTAACCTTAATTTGTTATCTTTAAATATAGTTGTTTTTTTTTCGTTTATATTTAATTGGAAATAATAAATAAGTATTTTTAAACTAATTATTTTGTTGTTGTAAATTAAGAAACTAGATTGTAATGAAATTTCTATCTTTGAACAATGTTGATATATATGTATATATATAATCTTTGGTGTGTTTCTGTCTTTGTACCTTTTGCTCTGTCTCTGTCTCACTTGCAGATATGAATGTCGAGCAGAAAAGATTTACAAAGTAGTGTACAAATTGTAAGATTTTTTAATTATTTTTATGTTTAATTGTTGGGTCAAGTTTTAGTGGAAGGTATTCATTAAATTGTATGTTTATTTATAAAACTGAATATTGAGTTTAAATAATGTTTTAATGAACTTTTTATGCAATCGGAGTTTAAGGAAATTAATTATATTTAAAGTTCATTAAAAAATTATAGTTGTTAAAAAGTTTACCTTATTTATTGAAGAAAAAATTAAAACCCAAACAAAAGTTTCTACAAATGTTAATATTTGATTATAAATTAACACTCAATAATTAAAACCTGATACTATCAAAGTATAAAAATAACCATATATATAATTAATTATAAATTAAAGAAAAAGAGACAAAAATACTAAAAAAATGTAAATACAAAAAACATCGCAATTTTACAACACCGAAACAATTGATTGCCACTAAGGAAAAATTCTCACGCGACTGTATAATAAATAGCAGGAAAAAAGAAAAAAATGACAATGACCTGATAAAATCTCTTTTAAGTATAATGAAGTGGTGAGACTGAAAAGAAGATATAATAAGAATCTTCCAAGAAAATGTGCACATGCAAAACTGAAATCCACAGTGTAAATTATTGAGAATAATTAAATTCTATTATTTTTTTTAAAAGAGAAGAAAAAAAAATTATTTATGTCTTCTGAGTAATACAGTTTCTATTATAACTTTTCACAGTAACTATATAGTCAATCAGTGACCTTTTTTTTTATTTTTTACATAAACACGTGTTTACAATAAATTATTATATTATAAAATCTCTCGCAATTTCCTGTTTAGTACACAATTAATATAAATTATACTTTGTACAAATCTTATTTTGTATAAAACTTATTTTTTAAATTACACTCCAACAATATCTAAAAATTTTACATAATCTTACAATTTATACAAAAATTGTTCTTCATTTTAATTTAATTATTATTTCCAGGTTCGAACAGTGAACAGCAAAAAATACGGCGTAGATCTCATCCACTTTACGCACGCGAAAAACACAGCCATTCACAGCAGCACCAAGATCGACGACACCATCCGCTACCTGAGCCTGCACGACAACAAATACATCCGTTACTTCCCCGGGCACACAAAGAAGGTGGTCTCGCTATGCATATCCCCGATCGAGGACACCTTCCTGTCCGGCTCCCTCGACAAGACTCTGCGGCTGTGGGACCTGCGTAGTCCCAGCTGCCAGGGCGTTATGAACGTCTCCGGCAGGCCGGTCGCCGCGTACGACCCTGAGGGTCTGATCTTCGCTGCCGGCGTGAACTCTGAGTTCGTTAAGCTGTACGACCTGCGCAGCTTCGACAAGGGTCCCTTCGCGACCTTCAAACTCACGCAAGAAAAGGAGTGCGACTGGACGGGTCTGAAGTTCAGTCGCGACGGCAAGACCATCCTGATTTCTACAAACGGCAGCATCATCCGTCTGATCGACGCATTCCACGGCACTCCGCTGCAAACCTTCGCCGGCTACTTGAACAACAAGGGCATCGCCATTGAGGCGAGCTTCAGTCCGGACTCGCAGTTCGTGTTCAGCGGCTCGACAGACGGCAGGATACACGTGTGGAACGCCGACACCGGCTACAAGGTCTGCGTGCTGAACGGCGACCACCCGAGTCCGGTGCAGTGCATCCAGTTCAACCCGAAATACATGATGCTCGCGTCGGCGTGCACTAACATGGCGTTCTGGCTGCCGACTATCGAGGACAATGTCTAAGAGAAATTCATTTTTTTGCATTTATGACGAGAGATGGAGGCTGTGCTAATGAAAAAAAGATCACACTCTGAATGTCTCTTACTCTTTCTTTATTCATTTTTTGTCACTATTTTAGTTATTTTCCGACGACACTTGAGACTGAGAAAGGTACCAGGGTACCTTTCGTCAGAGAATCGTTTCGATTTGTTACGTTGCGAGAGTAACAATTTGTATAGAATTCTGTCTTTTTCGTGCTTTGAAACGTAGTATTTTTTACTTTTGTATGTAAATAGTTATGTATTGTATTATCATACTGAGATTTGTATAAATAATTTGCTCTATTGTATTTCTAAAAATTAACAACCGATTATTTTTTGGTAGATAACACTGTATTTTTTTTTCTTTTGGTTTTTTGTAAAATTCAAATTAAAGGATTGTACATTTATACTTTCGAGATTTATATATATCTTTTTACATATATATATGTTTAAAGAGAGTATCAATAAAATTTACATTATATATACCATTTTACACAGTGCGTTACTTTTTTATCATTTTTTTGTTACCACATGCACACACGTTGCAAAGGAAAGTTTGCTGAAGATGTTTTTTTTGGTTTTGCTTCGATGCAAATTGAAACGATCCTAAACAGTCTTGGAGAAAGTAGTACTCAATTATTCTTTGTTCATAGACGAGAGATTTATTGTATTCAAATCCATAATAGTTCATCTTTCCGTGTTTTTTTCAGTTATCTTTTTCTACATTTTGAAAAATAACCATTTTCTTTAGTCTTTGTGTCGTTTTAATTATCATAAATAAGTTTACAACAATTAATAGACTCTTTCAATGAAAAAAAAGTTACTTTTACTCACTGTCAAATAGAAACAAATATAATCATAACTCGTTTGCTTTGTCAATTAATTACAATTATCGTTTAATTGCGTACTATGCAATTATTAAAAACGTAAAATATTTATCGAGGAAAATAAGCAAACAAAATTAATACGCGTGCAGAAAGTGTAAATCGGAAAATTTTTTTGTGATTGCATATCGTGATAACCAAATCTATTTAAAATAATAAAGAAAAAAAAACAAATTGTAATGACGAATAAGTTTTTTACGATAACTCATCGACGCAAGTCATTTACTACGTCGATTAATTTTCTTATTAAAAAACAAGTACGTAAAATTGAAATTAAACAAAATAAATGGCTGTTTGTGGTATATATATATATACACAAATAGTTAACAATTTATCAAATAATTACAGAAAAAAAAGAAATTAATAATCAAACTGTTTGAAAAAAATAATGTAAACCGACAAGTTTGTAACTGTGATTAAGAATTGTTCCTTGGAGGCTGTACATTTCTTTTTTATTCTTATTCTATCTGTATACCTATTATATTTCTTTGTATATATTATTTTAAAATATAACTTATTCAAGAAAGAAGCAAAAACAAAAAAATGTCAAATTAAATTTTGTTGTAACAAATTTTATTTGCGGGTGGATTTAACACTTTTGTAAGCCAGCAAAAGTCAAAACTCCCGCAGAAATGATTTCGCAAATTCAATCTTATCAGGAAAAAAAAAAAACTTTTTTTACGACATTGACGAGTAATTTTTGAGTTTTTCTTTTCGCAATGACTGTAATGAAACTTGTCAGGAAAAACTGTTGTGTATTTTTGGTTGAATTTGTCTTGCGAAAATAAAGTGACGTGATCTTAATTCCGGATCGATTGTGAGTTCAGTTCAAATAGATACTGCCACAATTTATTATATAAAATATACTACAATCTTCTGTCCTACTATCTCGTGTATATACTTATTACAATTGAATGACAAAAAAATGATGAAAATGAAAAATCCCCCTCAAAAATACAGCATACACATTCTATTACGTGTATATATGTAATCGCATTCAAAGTTCAGTTGAAAAAAAAAAGATTTTTGAGTGCTGCACGTAGATAAAAAGTAAGACCATCGCAATTTCCAATTGTTTTCTGTAATATTTTAAGCAACTATGTATTTCGAGCAGAATAATAATTACTATCGAATTACAAGTTATATGTGTGTTAGAAATTTAAAAGCGTGTACGTATGTGCGACTGTGCGTCTGTAAAATAGTATTTTTTTAAAAACGGCGAAAACCTTACATAATGTATAATTCTCCAACTGAAAATCTAACAAAAATACATTAAAACAATAATAACCATGATTATTTGAAATTTGAAACAAAATAATATACATCAATTACGAAAAATTATACTGCCTGTGCAAGTGTCTTTCGCTGATGCATTTTTTTACCGAATTGGTAAACTTACTCTTCCAACACAATGTTATTCAGATTATATTCACATATTATATTCGGCAAAGTCGCTGTAAAAAAAAGTTAACACATAAGTGTATGGTTAGATGAAAAAAAGAGTGATCCATATATATATGTTAGTATTTGATTATTTATGTAAAACTATTTTTTTTACGACAAGCAATCATCAAAAATGTTGAATTCTTGCGTGAGATTTCAACCAAAACTGAAAAAGCAGCGATCAAACGATTAGCTTTACACTGTGTTTTTTTTATTTTATACATTTATTATTGATTAGTTTGCACATTATTATGTGCCCACACGTTTTAGACACAATTATTGACTGAAAAGTTAAACAGTTTGTAACCAAAGTAAACAAATTATAATTTTTTGAATTTATATACAAAGTAATTTACATTTCGTTTGTGTCATTTATTGTTATAAAATAAAACTTTTTTTAGGTTTAAATAATTTAGTGGAAAATACAAGTAAAAAAATTCTCATCGAAATAAAATCTTTTGTATTTCACATGGTGTAAAAGTAATCGTATTTCATTCATCTTCCACAATTTATTACATTACAGTACAGTCAAACTTTGATTTTTTGTTTAATTCATCTGTTGCAATACAGACCATGTTTAATTAATAACTGTTTAAATAATTTTCGTTCACAAAATCTCAAGATTGACTGTATAAAGTATTATTTCTTATCTACATTAAACCCACAAAATAACATCACGAATCTTCTCTTCTTCTATCGCATATATACATATATATTTAATAAACTTTCTCTGTCATGATTTTTTTTATTATCATTATTATTAACAAATAACTCCATTTAGTCGTATTTTCAATCAAGAATCCGAATGGTATTAGTGAAAATGTTTAGACCATTCGTTAGACGATAGAAGTTGTAGGAAACGTCCAAAATATTATTATAATATTACAAACAAGCCGTAGTAATAATAAGGTAACAATTCAGGCGATGGCTCATGATGCAACAACATTCGTAAAGTCTCCCGTAAATCCGCTCTTCTTGTTGAACACGAGCTATATCCCACATTTTTTGATATGCGAAAGCGAATATATTCACGTTTGAAAAAAAAAAAATACAAAAAAAAATAAATAAAAAAAAAATAAAAAAAACGAAATCTCGACGCTCAAATTGAAACGCATAATTGCATCCGAGAATAAAATTCATATAAACATTATAAACAACGCGTTTATACAGTAAAATCTAGGCAAAATGTTTTTCTTTTTTTTCAATAAAAATTTTTATTATTATACACATTTTGAAAACTTTTGACATGTTTTTATACTATAATAAAGGTTTTACTGTCTGAAACTCAACATTTTTAAAAATCTCGAAAAGTACATATACACTTTATTATAAAAAATAAAATGATAATAAATTAAAGCAAATTTTTTTATACGTTTTGCATATTGTAATATTGTTGAATAATGTTAATCAAAAATGTAATATTTTTTTCTCGGACAACAATTTGACCGAAAAATAAAACGCAAAGTTTTTGTCCTGTTTCAAGCACATCGATTGAAAAGTTGGAATTCTTTTCAATCGCGCGTCGCTCATCTTTCATTGCGAAATTTCCTCATGATCTCTTTCGTAATTTTGTATAATATTGATATAGTATATTATGTCATTGCATAACAGATTTTCACTGTTACAATTATTATTCTGTATCATGTCAGAAAAAAGAATCATTAAATAATTTTCATAATCATTTATTTTTAAATATTATATCAAGTGTAATATTTTTTTTTATGTATTTAAAGACGATTATAGGAAAACCCACTATGCAAGCGGAGCTTTTCGCGAGTCAAAAATAAAAAGAAAAAGTATTTTATAAACTAAATTCAATATGTTGCTGCGTTATCGCGGGAAAAATGTGGCGTTTTTCCTGCCTGTCATTCGTATGATTGTCATTTGACAACTTTACTTGAATAAAAACATCGTTTTTTGTACACCTTAACAGTTGTATTTATTATTTTATCCACAACAAAATTCCTTTTTTGTTTACAAATATTTGTACAGATTATTAATTTGTTGACATGAAAATTCATCTTTTGATTTCTGGATTTAAATGATAAGTCACTTTTACAAGTTCAGAAATATTTGCTGGCGCTCCTGACATGATGTCATTGCCATCGATGCTTTTTGGAAAAGCTATTACGTCTCTTATACTTTCAGCACGACAGAGTATTGAGATATAACGATCTAAGCCTGAAAATTATTAAATTTGTTACAATTACATAAATTAAAAATAATGAAGATTTTTTTTCTTTCTAAATTTGAAATTATAATAATATATATTACCAATAGCAATGCCCCCATGAGGAGGAGCTCCAAATTTAAATGCATTGAGAAAGTAATCTAAATCTGCTGACTGAATATTTAACATTTGCAACACTTTTTGCTGAAGATCATGTTCGTTAATTCGAATTGAACCGCCAGCAATTTCGGCGCCATTTAATACGAGATCATAATGCAATCCACGTACCTAAAAAAAATATACATGAACACATTTTAAAGAATTTTTATTTTTAGAATTAAAAAAATATTATTTTAAATATAATTTAAAAAAAGTTTAATAAATAAAGCTCAAGCAAATAAATTGCAAATAACAAATGTAGTTTTTTTTTTAATAAATATAATGAAATTGGTAGAACTTGTTTACCTGTGTAGGTTTAGTAGACAAATATTCAATATCATCAGGATTAGGTTTTGTAAATGGATGATGAGCAGACATCAAAGTTTTTTCGTCATCATCAGTCTCAAATAGGGGAAAATCATTTATCCACAAAAATACAAAATCTTTGGATCTGATATAATGTTTCGCTTGCTCCATTTCGTTGGTAAACTCAACTCGAATTTTACCAATTAATTTTTGCTAAGATTATAAATCATTGATTGTTATAAAAATAAAAGATATACGTGATATTTTATAGCTTCATTACTCACAGCATCAATTTTTTGTCCGTAAGACAAAAATATAACGTCGTTCTCCTTTAATTGTAACTTTTCTCTAATTCTTTTGCTCACTTCATCTGAAAATATTTCGTTCATTTTCTTGATCACGGAATCTTCTGTAATTCTCATTTGAATTAATTTCGCTTTTCCATAATTTTTTTTAACTGTGTTTGACAATTTTGTTTGTACAGACTTTGTTAAATATTTCTAAAATATTATAATTTTGATAGTTAATAATATTTCATTAAATTATACATACATTACAAAATATTACCTGTTCTTCTGGAAAAACTATTGCATACGACTGGAAGTCATCAAGACTAATGCCGGATTTTTCTAATAAAATATTGGAATCTTTCAAAATTTCTGTAACGTTTTGAATCTGAAAATTATAAATAATTTCAATGTAATAACTTAAATCAGAATTTAAATGTTATAGTAATTCAATGTTTATACCTGATAAGGTATAGTTAAATCTGGTTTATCTGAACCATACTGCTCCATAGCATCCTGGTAAGTTAGCCTAGGAAAAGGAGTTTGTATTACATCTAAATGACTAGGCCAACTGTGTTTGATGAGTCCTTCAATTAATTCCATCACACCGTCACTATCTACAAAAGACAATTCAATATCCATCTGTAAGAAATCAATTTAATTAATTGTTTAAATATTTCTAGTTAATGTCTGTGCTTTTATATGAATTAAATAAAATAATCAAATAATTTTTACTTTTTTTTATTTTATTTATTTAAAGCTATATTTGTAGAAATTAAAATAATTTCATAATTATATTATAAAAAATATATATATACATATATAATGAATATATAAAATGACCTGTGTAAATTCTGGTAGTCTATCATTTTTCGAAGTTTCGTCTCTGTAACATCTAGCTACTTGAAAATACCTATCCATTCCACCAATCATTAAAAATTGTTTTAATTGCTGAGGACTTTGTGTCAATGAATAATATTTATTTGCAAATTTCGTTGGCACAACAAATTCATGTGCTCCCTGCATATCAATTAAAATAACAATTATTTAATTATGTATGTATATTTTGTAAAATTTTAATTAGCACTTACACCAGGGGTTCGTCTAAAAAGTGTAGGTGTTTCAACTTCAACAAAATCGCACTGATTTAAAAGGTATTCTCTCATTTTTGCAATCACAGTTGATCTCAATCTTAAATTAGCTTGCATTTCTGGAAAACGTAGAAATAAATATCTGTGCTTCATTCCTGTGAGTTCTGTGGGCTTGAGAAAATTTCTAATATTAAATGGTAATTTTTCTGAACTGCTACTGACAACTTCCATATTTTCGACATCAATTTCAATTTCGCCTGTTGATATTTGTTTATTCTGCTGGGCTTCTGGTCTCATAACTACAGTGCCAATGATGCACAGTACACTTTCATAATTAAGCTTTTGAACATGTTCCCATAAATCTTTTCTCTGTGCAAAAATATATTTTTTTAGTTATTAACAAAATATCATAAGAAATAAACTTAATAAAAAACTTAATATTATTTTTTATTTAATATTCTTGAATTGTTAAATAAAAATTGATTAACTTTTTTACCTCTTCTGGTATGATGCACTGTGTCAGCCCATAAGCATCTCTCAAAACAAGAAATTTGCCCATTCTTTGATACTGCAGCCACCCAAAAAGACGTACCTTTTCTCCAACATTATTTATATTTAATTCTCCACAAGTGTGTGTCCTTTTAACAAATTTATTGACTGCTTTTACAGTACTTTGTGTAAGAACTTGTTTGATGGCTACATTATGACTGCTTGCAGCTGAGCTTGTACTTGCTAATTCGGCCTAAAAAATTCAATTTTATTTATTACATTCTAGTTAATTTAATCATTATTTCAATTATTATAAAAACAATAATAAAAACTTACCTTTGTTTTTATTGGAACTGCTACAGAAAGTAGATTTCTATTTTTTACGATACTATTTTTACATAGTTTAAGAATTAATCTATTTTTAAAAATCATATTGAAGTTTTTTTCATATTTTTTTGGGAAAATAAACAACAAGTTTTTTAATTTAAAAATATTTTGTGGTTATGGTAAAATAAATATGTAAGTTATGCTACATAATTTTGTATGTAGTTATTTTTATAAATATTTCATAAATAATAAAATTTGTATAACTGTAATTGTTTAATATACACGACTTTATTGTTAACTTTTTGCAAAAAGTTTTTTTACATTTTAGATTTACGTGAATTAGTTTCGAAATATCACTTCGTGCGTTGAGGGCGCTGCTATCTTTTGACAGTGATTGTTATTGATGCGTACATTATCGGTTACTTGAAAAAATAATAAATAAATAAATCAAAATGGTAAGTACAAAATTGAAACAAAAAAGAAAATTTTTAACAAACAATGCTAATGTTTTATGCTCATTTGTAGCTCCCACTTTCTTTACTACGAACTGCTCAAAATCACCCAATGGTAAATTAACCTAAGATATTTTCAATAATTTATAAATATTTATGAATAAAGTAAATTAATTATTTAACTATTTTCACAGTTGGTTGAGTTGAAAAATGGTGAAACTTATAACGGTCATTTGGTGAGCTGTGATAACTGGATGAACGTAAATTTACGAGAAGTCATTTGCACGTCGAGGGTGAATTTTTAAAATTGTTATATTTCAATAATTTATTGTTAAACTTTAATCATGTTTAGTAGAAATTAAAGTGATTTTATAGTACGATTAATTTAACTAGAAATATAAGCTTTTTTTTATTTAAATTTTTTATAAATGATCAATGTTTACAGTTTTTATTAATACTCCAAAAAGTGTAATGTTTTTAATGAAATTTTAAAAACGTGCTAATCAATGTTTACAAATAAACTAACGAGTGTTTTCATTTTGATTATTTTTTTAACGAATATTTACAATATATTGAATCATTTTTATTTTCAATAATTTTCAGGATGGCGACAAATTTTGGAGAATGCCCGAATGTTATATTAGAGGCAGTACAATTAAATATTTGAGAATACCCGATGAAGTTATAGATATGGTAAAAGAAGATGTTCAAATGAAATCTAGAGGACGTGGTGAACTCAAAGGACGAGGTGGACAAAATCAGCGAGGAAACCGGCAAGGAGGACGAGGTAATTATTATTTTTAAATATCAAAAGTATAAAAGTTTTTATATATTTTTTGAAAAATTAAATTCATTATAAAAAATCATTGTTTCCTCTTTTTTTTAATTTAATGTTTATAAATGTACTATTTTTACTTAATAATAATTTTATATTTGTTTTTAGGAACTTTTGGAGGACGAGGTGGTGGTAGAGGACCAGCCCCCATGAATCGAGGTCCCAACCAAGGAAATAAAAAATCTAAATAAGAAAAGTTATCTAACTATGAAATTTATGTCGCCCCTTTAAGTACATGTAACTCAAAAAAAAATAATTGTCATCATTGTAAAAATACAATTGAATATCGATTTTTTTTACTTTGTAAGTGTCCAGTCGAATGTTTATATGAAGAGATTATAAATAATAAAAAGACAGTATTATTTAAGTCTAAAAAAATGTACTTTTATTTTCCATCTTATATTGGTTCGGTCCAAAGTTATTATTTGCTTGATGAATATTAAGAATTCACATTACAGACTTATTATCTAGTCTTGCAATAAAATATAAATAAAATTGTACAACGACGAGAACTTACAATATTAAGCTCAAACATAATTGACTTGAATGTGTACAAATGAAACTACATGTTATTTGATAATTTGTTAAATTTTGTTTTCTTTTCGATTTAAGTTCGTTCCAGAAATGCTGATTCAGCAGAAGAAAAAAATGTTTCCACCAAAATATAAATAAATTATTCTGATGAGACCAATGCAACGTCCATGTCGCACAAAGCATATCACGATAATTACTGAAATAGAAAAAATATTATTAATTCAACAATCAATGTATATAATTTTTTATTTTCTTTAAGTAGAATACTTACATTATTAGACATTTCGAAAACAGAAAAATTACATGAGATCTCACATTTTATCGTCCTTCAACTGTAAAATAAAAAAAGAATATTATTTAATAAAATTGAATAAAAATTTTAGTAGAATTTTTTTAAATTATTCAACTTACTATACGAAGCAAGATCAATTTCATCAGGGAGCTCTGTAATGTTGACATCAAATCGCTCTTGAACATCATTCAAAATTTTTGCATCACTCTCGTCACTAACTAATGTGATAGCTAAACCTTTAGTACCAAAACGTCCAGCACGTGCTACTCTGTGTAAATAAGTGTCTGAATCTTCTGGCATGTCATAATTAAAAACAATATTTACTCGTTCAATATCCATTCCACGACCAAAAAGATTTGTTGCCACCAAAATTCTCTATAATCAACAAAATAGAAAACCAATTAAATATATTTAGTTAAATTTCTTTAGGCAAAAATTTAATTCCACAAAAGTTTATCAGAAATGATAGAATCTTTCATAGTTAATAAGTTGTCCCTATCAGGTAACATCATATGAAAAAAATATTTTCTTGTTATCATTTTTTCCTTCTTTGAATTACCTTTTGGAAATCTTTAAATTGTTGATATCTGGATAATCTCTCTTCTTGTGTCATTCCTCTATGGATTCCAATGGCAGGGAAATTTTGTTCTGTTAAAAGTTGTGCGAGTGCCATACATCTTTGTACTGATTTTACAAAAATGACAACCTAAAAGTAACAATAAATAATTTAATCAAAAATTGAAAATAATTGAAAGCAAAATTACAATTCTGAGTTTAATTTTTGAAACTCACTTGGTTGAACTCCAACACATCAAGAAGTTCAAAAAGTTTTTTGTTTTTCTCATTTTCCTTAAGTTTAACATAATGCTGCTGCAGTCCGTGTAATGTGAGTTTCGCTTCGTCATCTACATAAACTTCCATTGGCTGTAGAAAAAAATGATTATTATAAAACAACTTATTCTATCCTATTGATCTTGCTTACTGTATATTATAAACATTATTATACTTTTTTAGTTGCAATACAAATCAGTAATATTAAAAAAACAACTTTACATTACTTTATATTAACAATAAAATTTTTTAGATCTTCACAAATTTACTTAGAGTTCTCATTTTTTAAATTTTTAATGAAATATTAATACTTCAACAAATAACTTAAATCAAACTTGTAATTAAAAATTAATAATAACTTTTGAACTATTATTAATTAAAAATAAGAAAATATTATTTCATACTTTGGCTTTTGTCAGTTATGGGTAGTGGTAAGTGAATGTCATCATCTTTGGCTAAGACAATTGTTACATCATTCAAAATCCAAAGCAGTTTTAAAAAACCAACAAACAAGTATTTAATATAAGAATTAATAAAATAAATTGAAACAATTATTGATGAGAACTCTTTCATAAAATGATCGTCATCAACCTCAAATTTTTCATGGGACATTTTGGATTATTTTCATCAGTGATTAACAAGGACAGAATAAGTTTAATGAAATAGCATGGTCAAACCACAGCAACCTTAGAAGCGAGATATAAACCACTTAAAACGGTTTTTTCATCGCTTAATGGTGTTTTTTGTCTCTAACGAAAATTTTTCTTTTGAGTTTTACATACGGTTCGGCGACTCCGACTCGGTCGTGCCAACGCACAAATTCAGCAGTCAACCCCGACAGACTAACGATGGCGCAACCCAATTGACTAGATAGTTTCAGCCACACAGCCAACCGCCTTCTGGACGAGACAAACTCCTCTCTCTCTCTCTCTCTCCCTCTCTCTCGACAAATACGGCAATATCCATCACAAGTTTTATACTTTTTTTTAATACAATTTATATAAACGAACCCAGTCCCCTCCCCA
>JABFPM010002556.1:0-16382 GCA_022817325.1 Idris sp. 1 HC-2018 | reverse complement strand
CATAATATTTTATAATGTAAGTGTTATAAAATTTGTTGATAAAAATCAGATATTGTAAACGAAAAATCGTGTATAATTATCAAACAGATGATAAATATGAATTTCTCATCATTTATATTCCATTCAAGTTTACATTTGTTAGAAATTAATGGCAAGATTCCTGAGATGGTTTCAAGAAAAACGAATGAAATAAACTGATCCATTTAAAACACATTCAACCAACTGGAGATTCTTTTTGTAACAATTAAAATGAATCATCCGTGCACGTATGCAGATTGGTGTTTAAAAATAACCAAGCGAAACATTGTAACACTTTCGTTTACTAATAACATTTAAATAATAACTATAAAATTCCAGGAAAAAAAATATATAATATGGGTTATTATATACTTAATAATTATATATATGTTTATTGATAAAAATTAAAAAACTGCTTATTTTTATGTTTTTTTTTCAACAAATTCTGTGTCACGGTGAAATTTTTGTGAATCCTAAAACCCAGTGCAAATAAAAGTTTGGACCCTGCTCTTTCCAGAAAAAAATTAATAGGTTATCTATAATATTCATCGAGTTATCGCAATTCAAAAATTTTTTGATAGCGCTCGAAAAATTCAATTTTTGTTCAAAAATTTTTGTCACAGGCTTCTGTAAATTTTAAAATTTAGTGCAAATGAATGTATTATGCAAAACCTTTTCAGGAACAAAAATTCATTGATATTCTATTATTTTTATCGAGTAATCAAAATTTGAAAAAAATTTTAACGACATTCAAGTGTGGTCAAAAAAATTTTGAATTGCGATAACTCGATGAATATTATAGATAGCCTATTAAAACAATTTTGTTCTGGAAAGAGCAGGGTCCAAACTTTCATTTGCACTGGGTTTTAAGATTCACAAAAATTTCACCGTGACAAAGAATTTTTTGAAAAAACATAAAAATAAGCAGTTTTTTAACTTATTCAAAACAGTATAACTCAACTAGAAATTAATAAAAACTTAATTTCAATTACAGGGTTGAAAAGCTTATTGTTTCAACTTTATAAAGTTTTAATTAGTATTGTTTTCTATAAATTATTTAAGAAGTTATTTGACTTTGAAAAATGAGTGCCATTCAAAGGTATGTTCACGAACTTTCTGCGGGCAGTGTATGTATAACGAATTATATATATATAGTAATTAAATATTTGAGAAAATCTCTAGAACTTTTAACCTACCTGTCGCTCGCATTTCACTTTAATTTTGTGGATTATTAAATTGAAAATTTCAGTTTTTAAGGTTTGCACACTTCAAGTTATTACAGTTTTACACTTTGTAAGTATTTATACGTTTATAAGAATTATATTTTAAAAATATTTCACAATCCTAAGTCTGAATTGCTAAAAAAATTATCAAAATCTGTCCGAGTTTTGATGTCAAAGACGTAATATTTACTATATTTTTACGATTAAATATTAATTTTAATTAACGGACATGTAATATATCACTGTTCGACTTTATATTATTCATTTTAAAGTAATAATAAATTATAATTGTCATAAAACTAAGATGTGCTAAAACTTGTATGTTTCATCCAATGAAATAAGTAAAATTGACTGGTATATAAAAATGAAATGATATATTATTATTAAATCTATTTACGAAAAAAGTAACTATTGTTATTAAAAAGTGAGAAATTTTTTTTTATTATTTAAATTCTTTGTAGTTTATCTCTAAATGCTATTAATATTTTTATAATAATTATTTTTTATAAATTCTAAGGATTAAAAGAAAAGCATGTAAAATGGAATTTTCACTTGAAACTTGAATTTTTATTTCAAACGTCAATATTGAAAAAAGTTATTTGTCAATAACGTCGAAAATTAAGACGCTTAGTGTTTTAAATTAAGACACTAAGCGTCTTAATTTCAGACCATTTATGACAAATCATGTTTTCAACTGAAAAAAGTTTTAAGAGTTAAGATAAAATGTTTTGAAATAAAACTCTAGCTTTTGGTGTGATGAAATTTATGGCATAGAAATGTATAATGATAACTAGTTTTAAAACTTATTTTAATCTACAATAATGTCAAAGCTAAACAAAAACTGAATAATTTAAAATCAAAGTGAATCATCAATCGTTAAACATCAAGTACATTGAATAAAAATATAATTTTAGCAAACAAATGTATACATCATTCGAAAAAAAAGTCTAAAATTGCATAATAAAAGGTAAAATATAAATTATTTGAATAATTAAAAGTAATTAAAATATTTGTATTTTATGTATATTGTACCTTAGGACTTGTTTTAATATAAAGATGAGAAAAAGATGGTTCATTTAGTTTTAGAGTTTGCTGATATTCAACCTTCGAGATAACACTAGCATGTGAAGTTGTGCATTGATGCATGAAAGTTCGCCCGTTATATTTAACCAGTTTTAATACCTAGTTATATTGAAATTTAAAAACATGCAAATCTATTAAACTTTATTACATTTACATTTTGCGACCCGTCCGTATTGCTATTTACAGTTGCGCATTTCAACTTGTTCAACATATTTGATAATTAATTGTGTGCGTTAATATAGATATAATTTGATAAATTGAGAGTGCAATACAAAATTTATGAACTTATTTATTCGTTTATCAAGCTGATTACAAATGCAAATGTTACAAGCGTTGACACATATTATATTTATCTTAAATATGTATCGTAAGAGTTTCTGCAATTTTCCATAGGATATATTTACAATCTGAATTGCCTTGATTCTCCTAGAGAGATGTTAGCAAACTGTTTATTATTATTTAGTTATTCGGGTAATTCGAGATCTTTTTTTCGCATGAACGATTACATACATGATCGTGAACATATTGAGACAGATGAAAAGCAACCGAAGCTCAATATCATTAGTTTTTGGATATTAAAAAATAAGGATTCAATGTAATATAACTACTTGTGAGAAGAAAAACAAAAAAGTTTTGTAAGCACCTTGGATAAGCTATTTATCATCTCTTATAATAGTTCTTTTTACAACAACAAAAACTTAGAGGGGAAAGACACCAAATTAGGGCCACCCAGTTTGATTACTATGTGTTTTAATATTAATTATGTGCTAAATAATAATAATAATAATAATAATAATAATAATGAAAACTAAGCGATTCAATAGTAAATTCTCTGCGTGAATAAAACTCTGATTTTTAAATTAAATGATCTGAAACTCAGACTTTTCATCTTAAAATCAGATTATATTATCTGAAATATATCAATAAAGTTAGAATATGGGTAAGGGAATTCTACATTTTTGTCTCACTTGTTCTCATAAAGTGTGGAACTTTAACGTGTTTTATTATCACTTAAAGTGTATTTGTTTATAATTCACAAATTTGAGAGTAACTTTTAAGAGATCAACAAATGTGTCCCAGATATTTTACGTGCTAGAACCTAAGTAAAAATTTAAATATCGATCTATTTATGAGCCATTTACAAATTCCATTTACGGTCCATACATTTTCATTTATGTACCATATATGTCACATAAACGTTGAAATTTATATCCATTTATGTATCATATATGTCGCCTAAATTTTGCCATTTATGCCCTTTATATGTGACATAATAGGCAATGAGTGTCAAATAACACACTTGTGAGACATTTGTATGGCATATATGGATCCATTTATGTGCTATATATGTTTCTGAATGCATAAATGTGTCATTTATGTTCCATAAATAGTTTATATATGTACCATAAATAGAGCCGTGAATAAATTTTTACTTAAGAAATATTAATTTATTTCTTGTTTAATTTTAAAGATAAATGCAGCATTTATCGAAAGGTTAAAGAATTTTGAACTTTTAAAAACCTATACTATTGTGATAATTCAGTCTTTAACTATATAAATATATACAAATGACGCAAAATTTAATAGGAAATCGAAATTTTATAATTAAAATATATTTAAAAATTATTAAATTACAAATTTATCAATATTCACAAAACAAATAGCACAGGCACTATTTACCGACAACAGCTTTGAAAATTGACATAATAATAATTTTTAAGGGTATTTTATTATAAATTATATTGTTTTCAACCATTTATAATCTTTTAAGTTTAACTACATGTTAATTTTATTATTAAAACATCAAACTAAAATTTTATATTAGCTTTCACCAAATATTCCTTTTTTATTAATTGTACATATTCATTTTTGTAATCATGAATTTAAAGGCAAAAATGGCGATAGCTAGTGCCTGTCTGCTAGCTATAAGGTACATCTACCATATAAAAACTAAATTACAATATAATTTATAAAATACTACAACTCTGTTATTTTGACGATAAATCTTGTTTTTTAACCCTACTTTGAGGTTATTTTTTGTCCTGCACAAAAATGGGTACGGCTTGTTTGTAGACACTAATATATCTGAAATAAGATGTTTCAAGTTGTTAACGGTGCAGAAGTGGCTAATTAAAGTCATCTGCGTTTTCAATGTAGACATTTAAAAAGTATTACTTTTTGCAGGGTAGATATCATGTTAGAAATATTTATCAAAAGTGGAATGTATGTTTGTCTGTCTCGAGGTCTGTCTCGTAAATATTTTATTTTTAAAATATGCGGCTTAAAATTAAATCAGTGAAATTTATCAGCGAAGGGTCACAATATAGATACAATTTAAATTCTATGTAACATTCCTAACTAGCAAACCATTTAAATATTATTTAATACAATTTCATCTAAGAAAGCTCTACATTCTCTAAAAATTTGTTTCAGAAAGTGTGACCGATCAGAAATTCCGTTCACCACACCGGTTCAGACTGATGTTCGATGTATCATCCGTACCTCCGACAGAGACTCTTCATGCTGCCCAACTAACTTTGAGCAGAATATCATTAACAAGTAACTCTGACAAAAAGGACTCAAGAATGGAGGAAGCTGATTACCAGTTTTTGAGCTCAAGCAGTGAAGCAGAAAAGAGGCCATCGAGGCCTAAGAAAAAGGTTTGTTCCAGCGATGATCAGCTAGTTCGAATCCTGGTTCATGACATTCTTCAACCCGGCGTGAAGAGCCGACAAAAGAAGCCGATTTTTCGACTAATAGATAGTAAGGTCCTGGACATTAGCAAGAATCATAGTGTGAGTTTGGACGTAGAGCCAGCAGTGCAGCGTTGGTTGACCGCCGGTGACAACCATGGTCTGTTAGTCCAAGTGATCGGGTCCTCGGTGCCAAAGGATCAGGCTCACGTGCGACTTCGGCGCAGTGTCAACCAAAGTTTCTCTAGCTGGGCATTGCAGCAGCCACTGTTGTACGCCTACACGGACGATGGTCGACACCAAATGGCGGATGCAAGTAGGATAATGGATAAACGAGCCAAGCGAGCGGCTCTTTACCGCAGCCGAAAACGAGATGGCCGTGGTAACTGTCGCAGACACCCACTCTACGTGGACTTTGCAGACGTAGGATGGACTGATTGGATCGTTGCGCCTCCAGGATACGATGCCTTCTACTGCCACGGAGACTGTCCGTTTCCTCTGGCAGACCATCTCAACTCAACAAACCATGCAATAGTGCAGAATCTGGTCCACTCAATCAACCCAAGTAGCGTGCCTAAGGCATGCTGTGTGCCCACCGCGCTTAGCTCCACGTCAATGCTCTATCTTGACGAGGAAAACAAAGTGGTGATGAAAAATTACCAAGATATGACTGTTGTAGGATGCGGCTGTCGCTAATCGAGTGCAACCAAGTAAGCACGATCAACTGAGAAACAGAGAGGCTTCTTAATGAGAGTGTTATATTTTATTACTCAAACAGAGACAAACGTAACATAACCGTATTCTGTCCAGTCTATTTAAAATCAATTTTGAATATGTATTGTAATGGCCCCAGCTATAACTCGCAGATCAAGCATAGAAAGTGAGAGCTGTTTGTATCTGCGGTCCACCGTACAAGTGGAAAGACTGTTTTATGTTATTTTGTGACATGATTCGGCGGTTTCCTTTTCGTTGATTCCATCGAGTCTCAGCTGCCAAAGAGAACATACACAATTTAACGACAGAGATGGTTAATCCTCCTTGGACATCAGTTTATAGTTTATAAATAAGTCTCGACAGAAAGCCGGCATAGATTTATAAAGCCATGTTCATAATTATTTATGTATATATATATGCATATATATATTGGGGAACAAAAACGGGACACTTTGTATGGCTCATCCCATTAAAGGTGTCCCCTTTTTTGTTCTCGAGTGTATATATAGTAATATAAGCATGTGTATTACTCATATTGTATTATATATATTATATTATATATAATATATAAAATATAATGAAATATGAGTAAAATACACGCTCATTTGGAAAAGATTTAAATAAATATATACATGTATGTGTGTACGTATTTAAATTCGTTGCCAATGAGCATGTATGATACTTTTTACTCGTAGAGTTCCAAAATTCTGAATGCTTCGGAAACTTTGCTTAACTCTTTATTTCATTTTTACGCAACTTACCTTATTTGCTCGCATTTTTTACCCTATTTTTTTATACTCACTCTCCTTTTTTTATATTTTCGTTTGTATTTCGTTAAGAATTGTATCAACCTGATATCTTGTGCTGCTATAACCAAAAGTGATGAAGATGTTGTAAATTTAGATTAATTATTGTCGTTGAATCAGGATCAATTTGTATTTTAGTTTGAATAAGTTGTTTGTGGGACTTATGCACAAGACATTTCACAGAATAAAATGTATTATCTTTTTGGTTAAAATGTAAAGTAATATATTTAATTATCGACATTTAAAGTTTACAATATTGTGACATAAGTTATATGTGATTTTCTAGCAACAATTATTGAAACAAAATAAATGTTTTCATCTAATATCGAGTTTTTTCTTTATGTTTATTAAAAATATATTCTACTTTTATGTAAAAATTATTTATTGAAGTTAGAGTAATGAGATACATTTAATTAATTTTATTATATATTTGAGTAATTAAAATAATCAAATTAATAAAATTGCGTGATTAATCAAAAAATGATTTTCGAACAAATGCATTTATGCTTTTAATTAAAATCCTTTTTCCAAAAAGATGAATCGTATTCTCTTACAGTAATTGCTCCCATGTCAAATAAATTTGTATTCAAACTACTAATTGTTACTTATTTTAAAATTGTAATACACACATTGAATTTACCACATAATATAAAGGTCTCGAATGCGTAGTAAACTGAGGCTATTTACAACATGTTAATCAGTTGAAATAACTTTTTAAAATAAAAAATAACGTTTTTTTAACATTTCCTTAAACTGGATCAATTTTGTAATTATAAATCAATATTATAGACAGTGTTTAGAGAAACTGTAAACTAAAAGTTATTTATGTGTTTCGTTGATTGTAAAATTAGTCCAATACGTTAAATTATCAGTTTTGTAAAATGGTAATTTTAATAAAAATCGGCAATTTTTTTAAATTAAAATCTTTATAAAAGTTTTGATTTCCGACACTTGAAATTTTATGATTTTATTACCGTGAGATGTTCTTACTTTCTATAAATTTTCAAGATAAAATATTAATTTGTTTTAAAATTATAATACTATTTATTTATAACCATTAAGAGGACAAATTTGTTAACGTTAAGGCGAAATCACCAATATGTATCATAGTACCTTTACTGTTATGTTTTAATCTATATTTATTTAAATATAATTCCTTTACACTTTATTACTTTTATTAATATTTGATAAAAAAATCATCTACAACCAGTTACTTAATTTAATTAAGTAGCTGATTTAATTCATTTTTCCTGAGTTATTATAAACTGGGTCTATTACCTTGCATCAATTGATTATGAGATTTTAGGAAAATTACTAATAATTTGGTCATACATATTATTACTGTTTAACTTTGTTTGAAAATATTTTTGAATGATTCTTGCCGTCAATATTTTATTTTAATAAATAATAATATAATATATAATGCTGTTTTAGTGATTGAAGTTATATATATATTTTACAAAACCTATTTTTGTATATTTTGACCTCTATATAATAATATAATGTTATAATATATTTATTTATTTTTGTTCAAATCTACCTTGTGTTTCATTAACATATTATGTTTATTATTAAGATATATCAAATATTACAATGATTTATATTTATAACTTCTTTACAATTCTTAAAAAAGAATCAATTATATTATAGGTGATGTTCGCTTTATGTTAGCTTATTTGTTGTCAATTTAAATGTACTCTTATTGGTTGATTCAAATTTCAGTGTTTTCAGTTATTGAACCGATTACCTTAGCAAAGGAAAGAATTGTTAACGATGTGAGATTAGCCAATTACGAAGCGCCGTTTCAATCTATTCGTGAATGCGCTACTGATCATTGGTTGTTGTCCAGGTGTTATCTTTATTTTTCATCATTATGTCTTGTTCCCACAAAGTGTGGAAAGGGTAGGTAGCATAGGTAATCGGCTAAAATTCATATGTCAAAAATAGGTGGCGCAAAGCACTACTAGTTATTATTTATTAATAATGATAGCAATTATAATTGTTTTTGAAGAATTATTTAATAAGCAAATATACTGTTTTATAAATATATTCTTTTTTTAACATTTATAACAAACTATACATACTGTATATTATAATATGAATACTAAAAAAAAACTAAAATGTATAAAATAATGCATGTATCAAATATAAAATATAAAAAATATTTTAAAATTACAGAAAGATTCACAAATTCATTACACAGTTTCTAAAATTATTATAATGAATATCTGAAAAGCTATATCCAATTCTCTAGTTGTACAAATTGTACAATTGTAAAGGACGTCGCTATCTAATATGTCAAAACAAAAATATTTCAATCTTGAAATTGAACTTTCTCAAAAAAAGCGAGACAAAGAATTTTAAGAAAAAAAAGATAAATGTGCTTGTTATACCTATATTCGAATCGTAAATTTTTTCTTTAATATTACAATTTGAGTAATTTTCCACCTTGAGAATAGACTAATAGAAGAAATCAGACCTTTATAATCAACTCAAAAATATTTAAAAATAATTTTAACTTAATTTTTTATTTTTCTAACTTGTTCAGATTCTTTGATTAAAGTTTACCCAGGTAAACTTTTTTTTACAGATTCCGTAAACATAAGTCAAATTTCAGATTATTTAACATTTAAAGTCACCGTATGTAACTGATAAATAATGATTCTATTTAGCTTTTAACAGTGAATTGTATAAAAATTCATAATCAATATACGCTACGTATTTTCTAATTGTTTTATAGTTATATTAAAATAAGAATTTTAATAACAAATCAAAATTGTAGTTAAGAAAGCTATAAAAAGAAACGCAAAATCAAAAATCAGCTGTCACTGACAATTTTATCACCGCAATACTTCTTTTAATAAAGCCACGTAAATATAGTTTAACTTGTAAACAGAATCTACTGCAAACTTAGTGTTACCTACTTAGTAGGTGGGTAAAAATATACTCGTTGGGCGTCATTTAACTCAGCATAAAAGAAAATTTGTTATTTTGTTGTGTCTTATTCTCATGGTGAAAAATAATTTTAGAGGTATTCAGAAGAAAAAAAGACTCAATCCCATCTTAATTTGTATGTATACATCTGTTTATGCTTTTTCTAAACATTAATAATATTGTATTAAAAATATAAAAATTCCTTTTTTAAAACTGACAACTTTATGCAAGATATTTTTTTTCTCGGCGAAAGATATTCGTTTTTATTTTAACCCTTTCATTTACCTTATACATTATAATGTACATTCTTGGAAATTAATGCCTGGTCCATATAGTGAAACTTGGTTATGTTACTTTGGATCAGGCTACAATTTACAAGGCTGTACATAGTTTCAACATTGAAACATTGACAACATTTGTTTTTTTTCCAATGCTGTCAATAATTTTTCAAGACTTGTGTACATAATATATCAGTTTATCATTAATGGATTTTGAAAAATAAATTTAAAAAATGTTTATAAAAATTGTTATTTTAAAAAACAGAAAAAATTCAATTTTTTAACATCAAAAAGCCTTTAATTTGGTTACTACAGAAAGATTAAACACGAAAAAAAATCTTGATTTACATTTTCTGATTTGCTGGACAGATCAAACAACTAAATTAGTTGAATGACCTGAACTGGGGAAGAAGAAAAAGATTGAAAATAAAAAGAAAAACACCGAGAAACCAGTAAATGTTGTCGGCCGAATATAAGAGGCTGATAATTAGAAGGAAATGTACCGAGTTCAGACTGTATTTAGAGTTAATGATAAGCAAAGGCGCAATTATGATTATTTTTTATTGTCTTCGAATATGTTTCTTTTGTACCTTAGAGTGAGAAAAAAAATATTTTTAAATGTGCAAGAGGATGTATATGTATTTATATGATGTCTACTACAATTACAGCAATGAATATTTAACGTAACTGTAACTGCTTAAGGTTTTCTATTTATTTGTTTTATTTTGCTAACGATATAAATAGAGTATTGTGTATATTTGTACAAATCATTTGTTAATGAATGGTCTTTTAATGAATGATATTATTCAAGCATTCAAAAGCTTGAGCCTGCAGAGTGTAAAGTATGTGATTAGATCATTGTATAAACATTGTAAATAATACACCATAAAGTATCGTATTTGTAGAGATTTGCAATTAAATATGAATGTTCAAATATTATTTGCGTTAATTTGCCAATTTGCAAATTGTATCTGTATATAAATCTGAATTAATCATAATCATCGAAAATCTATCATAGTTTATTCATTATTTCCTTTCCTGACTTTCATAGGTATGATTTTGACAATTATTTCGAAAGCTGCTTTTTAAACCTGTTTTTCACTAGTACCTCTTGTTTCCGGGATATTGAGCTCTCAAGTTTTCAAAAAAATTGTTTCAGCTAATTTTGAGAGATACATAATAAATATCCTTAATTGCAGGTGACAAAAAATAATTCGAAACCTATAAAAATAAGCCTTTGATCTTAAAATAGTTCACGATAGTCTGTATAAGCACAATAAAAGCCTTAACAAGGTTCTTCAATTCAGGTATACTCTGACTGGATTAAGGCCGAGATTAAGGCCATGAAATTAGCTTATGTGGTCCGTAATCACACCAAAAATTAATGTTTTATTTTTAAACCCTGAGAAACATGTCAAAAGTAAAGGTAAATGTTTCAAAACAAAACACTAGTTTTGGGCGTTAGATGGATGTGCAGCGGTTTGATTTAATACATATATTATCCTGATAAAAGCTATACAGACAGCACAGAAAGCTTTAAAAAAAGTTACTAAATGCGATTTTTATTAAATTATTTTAAATAAATAAACGTTTTTTGATTAATTACTTTTAATTAATTGTCAAAATAATAAATAATAAGTGTAATATGGTTTGCAATTATTAAGGGGAAACATATTTGTGATTTCGTCGAAAAAAGGATTATTTTAAAAGTTTATTTATTATTTGTAATCTTAAACAAGGTATACCCAATTTTTTTTACCTTATTCTACACTTTTTTAAGAATATTTAACATCGCATAAAATACAAAAATTCTTTTAAAACTAAGTTATAATTCACAGAATAAGTCACCTCTCTCAGAAACATCACCAAACGATAGCCAGTATAAACTAAGAACAAAACTTTCCAAATCACTTCCGTTTAAAAATTCTTAAAGCTTATGAATGTACACTGAGAGAATTATGATTTATAAATTACGATCAGTGCTAGTAAATTAAATGCATAAAGCACTTATTACATTATATTTAATCATTATTTAAAAGAACTATAGCGGTGCTAGAAGTTTTTCAAATAACGTTTGAACTTTTTTAAACAATATTTAAAAAAGTTCTATTACTGCTAGTTTTTTTTTAAATGGTGATTGAATATAATCTAATAAGTGCTTCATGCATTCAGTTTACTAGCACTGATCATAATTTGTAAAATCATAATTCTCTCAGTGTAGTTTCCATTGTACGTACGTTTTTTTATTAAGCTTATAGTTTTTTAATAAATAAATAAAGAGCTTTATTTTTAAGTCTTTTTTGACAATTCAGAGTTTTTTCAATAAGCCGCCATTTTGTCAATAAATTTTTTTCAAAGTCCTTACGTGCAACAGAAACTACTTTCATAAGCTTCAAGAATTTTTAAACGGAAGTGGTTTCGAAGGTTTTGTTCGTTTTCATTTTAAGGATTTTCTTATTTATACAATGTTAAATATTCTTCATAAGGTGTAGAATAAGGTAGAAAAATGAGTATACCTTGTTTAAGATTACAAATAAATAAACGTTTAAAATAAGCTTTTTCTCGACACAATCAAAGTGGTGTTCCCACTTAAATTTAATATTTCACATGGGTAATTCTATGCTAAAACAGATATACATTAAGTTCACAGAATCTGAAGAAAATCTTTTTCTCTGTTTGTTGACTCGAACAGGTCAAACAGTTGCATCGAAAGATGATTTAATAGTGAAAATGCATTAGGGCTTCTAACGTTTATTTGACTATAAAGTATTATCAACTTTGTCAATTTTCAAACGATTTTAAGCATACTAAATGAATTTTTAATTGTTTATTTTTGTAAATATTAAAGCAAATTATTGAACAATATTTCTAATGTAAAATGTCTGTGAAATTCGAAAAATAAGAATTTCAAAATTAAAAATGTAAAAATGCTGAATTGTGTAAAAAAAACTGTTTTCTCGAAGACAGTAGATTGCATACCAAGGCCCGAAACAAAGCCATTGTGACGAGGGTGAAGTTGTCAACTTCGCACGAGGCATATGTTTTTTTGTCACAAGTGCTATTTTGATTTGTATTACTCATAACATCTGAAATCAGAGCAGTTGAAAAACTTAGTAAAAATTTTTCACTGATGTGATAGTTTAAAATTAGATATAAATCATTCTTTGTAATGGATTTAAAATCATGAATTATAATAACTGATAAATTTTAATATACTGAAGATTCATTCATTAAATAAAATAATATTATTATTGTTCGATTTAATATCAATATATTTACGGTTACGTATCGAACAAAAATTTCGCTTCTACAACCTTCAAATACAATAACTATCACGTATGGTTAAGTTTATCACATTTCTGAGTTGACATTATTCAGTTAGAGATAACCCATGTAGAACTTTTGACGCTTTTCCGACGTTAAAATAATTTGCAGTAACCTCCGGCTAGCTAACGGAGCCAATTTCGGTGACATCCCGCTAGATGGCTCACAATTGAAACAACTCACAGCAAGATTGCCATCAAAAAACTATAAATGAAGTTTTGGTTTTTGATTTGTTGCGATGTACTCGCTATATTCTTACTTTGTTAAGAACATTTTTATAATTGCAATTATTTTGCAATTTTTTTATCTGTGTTACCAATTTATCGTAACTAAATTTGTTTTATTTTATAGTTTATTCAAAATCAATCAATTTTAATGAAATTTTTTATAACCAAAATACTGCCAAATATTATTTAAAAATAATTTCATTTTTTAAACTTCTTTTAAAAATATATGATATTATTAATTATAAATGAGATTGAAGTTGTATTCGGTGCCAATACCATATCGATAATAAAACATAATATTTTAGCAATGTTAGTGGCCAGTACCAGTAACAGTAGTTAAAAATAATGTTGAATTAATACGCACTGTAATAGTTGCAGATTTCATAAATTTTGATAGCAAGAATAAAATATTGTTTTGACACTGGAAGCTAATACTGGGCGAACGTTCGGCTCTGATACTCGAGCGACATTCTGAGTGAATGTTGAAGCGGTAATAATTCTCGCGTGATTTAAACGCACTGATATGCTGTCGATTTAAACCCGTTTAATATACTGTTTCAATGTTAAAAACTGACATCAAAACAGTATAAAACGGTGTGACATTTTCTTGTTGAAATAACTGTGGCGGAAAAAGCGAGCCAGCAATTTTTGGTCAGTCGAAACTGTACTGATTTGTTTTTCTTTTTCCACATGGGATACTTCAATGTTTAACTATTTTTGGTTCCGCATACGATTCCCTACACAAAACAATTTTGGGCAAAACAGCTTATGGACAAAACAACTTTGGACAAAACAACTAAATTTTTTTTTTAAAAAATGCAAAGTCGAGGAACGTTGTTTCTTTGATTTTATTATTAAAAAAAAATCATAAAAAATCTGCGCATAAAAATTATTTTAACTGATTATTTTAAAAGATGTCGTCGAAGTATATGGTAAATTGTTGGAAACAAAATATTTCGATGAAAATGAAGAATTTTTAGATTCGTAATTAAATTATTTTGAGGGAACGTGGATTGGGATAAAACGAACTGGAGTTAGATGAGCCGGTAGATTTGAGATACATTTATGGAATAATTTTAAAATTGTTTCCGACGATTTACTAAGAACCAACAATATTTGCGAAGATTGGCACAATCGGTTTAGCAATCTTGTATTAAAAAACGACGAAAATGTATTCAAATTGTGGACAATTATTCAAAATGAACAATACAAAACAGAAACGACCTCAGACAAAATTAACGAATGTTATGAGCCAGCTAAAAAGAACGACGTGACAAAACGAAACAATTGTCATCGGCGATGCAAAATTATAATAAAAATTCAATTATACAATATTTAAAAAAAGTTGCAAATGTATATAATCGTTATTATGAAATTATTTGATTATTTAATAAAAATAAGTTGTTTTGACCAAAATTATGTTTGTAAAAGTTGTTTTGTCCGTAAGTTGTTTTTAATAAGTTGTATTGTCCGGTAACCATTTTATTAGGGGAATGTTTTGATAGCCCTTTATAAAAAAGCCCGATACTTCAGTGTTCAACTTTTTTAGATCCGCATACATTTTACCCCTTTATTGTTGTCGATATTTTAACGATTTCAAATATCAAGTTATGTTGAAATGATTGTTTCACACATAAAAAGAGATTTTATAACTTAATACCCTGAAATAATCGGTTCACTTATACATTTTATAAAAATTTTCGAATAAAAATGTTTTTTAATTAACGATAAAACAATTAAATTATTTATCCAGTAAAATATTGCTTTATTTTATATTTTACTAATTAAACATTTATTTATTCAAACTTATTTTCTTGTATAATAGCATCTGTTTAGTTACTCACCTTATAAGCGTCCTTAATATTGATAATTTGTTTGCTTTGAGCAACATAACCAGCTATACCAACACCAAACGGAATCTTTATCTCCTCAGTTTTCGCCTTTTGTACGGCTGTCTCTAATTCAGTGTCTTGAGTAACGTCAAAAAGTTTCGCAACAAGATATCTATCATCCGAAGGACCTTTAGCTAAAAATAAACTTCCTCTATCTGCTTGTGTGAGTAGTTCCACGTTTACTAAAATTTTATGACAAAGAACATTGATATCTAACTCATTAGCTACATCTTTTATTAATTCCATAAAAAGGTCCCCTTCATTCAACTGATTCAGTTCATCCCGACGACCTGCAATGAGTGATGATGATCTGCAAACACATTCGATTATTTCATTTATTATATATGCTTTTATAACAACTAAACGTACTATTAAGATGATATGTTATTGACAGTGAATAATCAAATATTCTTTCAACAAAATTTACGACAGAAAAACGATTTATATAAATTATAACTTAAAAAGTAATTAATAATTGTCTAAAAGTATTTGTATTAAGTTAACTCAAGATTTATTGTCAAAAACGTAAATTTGACGTCAATTATAACTTTGATACGCGTTACATGTACATCCGCAAAAACTTCAAGATAAAAGTAGTGGAATTTTATCTGATATTATAAATGTCAAGTATAGGTTTTTTTCTCCCTTTAAATTTACTAAGTGACATTTTAATTGGATGAACTGAAACTTTTTTCTCATTTCAAAAAAGTATACAGTAAAATATTACCTGCTTGGACTTCTGCTTCTTTTCTCGGGGGAATTAAATGCTAACCACGATTGAAATAGTTCGGAAGTCACGCTGTTACGTTTACTTCTACTGATAACATGCTCCTCCTGATGTAAACTAGAGGTTGATGATTTGGGAGCTGTAATGGATAGTTGTAACCTTTGCCTTAATTCCGGACTCGCTTTTTCTCGTATCCAAGATTCGATTTCAGCTGGGTTTGCTTCTAAGAAACTGATAAAGTAAAAAATTTGTACATTAATTTTTGAATTCGTTAGATTGAAACAATTCAAAAATAACAAATTGTTAAGAAGAGATTTAAATTAAAATATATGCTCGCTTAAATTAATTTATAAATGTGTAAGCATGATTAATGAAAATGTTACGAATGATTAAATATTGTTTAATTAAAGACTGAAACATGAACAATTGTATATTTTCTGATACTATTATAGTTAGCTTCATG
>JABFPM010002555.1:0-16390 GCA_022817325.1 Idris sp. 1 HC-2018 | reverse complement strand
AAAAAAAAAAAAAAAACAAAAAAAAAAACAAAAAAAAAACAAAAACAAAAAAAAATGAATACAAAATTACAGTTTACGAGTTATAAATAACATTTCAAAAAACATAAATTACTAGTATCTCATAAATATTTTATTCATTTTTGCAGCAAGATGTGTTAAAAATATAAACTTTTTGCTTAGATAATGTTTTAAAAAAGTTTAACCTTAATTAACACATTTATTTTCACATTTGATGTAATGTTTACATTTGAATGTAAGAAAAATTGAATTGATAAACAAAATTAGCCGAGAAAAGACTTGTTTTTTGTATGTACCTGTTATCCAAAACAAACATTTAAAAACTGTCAATCCATAATTTGTTTCTGCAGTCATGTTAGAATTCTGCCAAGAAGTGGATTGAAGTGTATAACGGTAATATTCTCGGAACTCACGGCGTCAAACAATTTTGATGATGCTAATTGGCGCACAACAACGCCCTCGTCTGCAACTATTGTTGCAAAGGGCACGCGCAAAAACGTGACAACAACATTGCGTACGGCGATTCGTCTTCCATCGCGACCGTAGTAATACTAGCCAACGTCCGTGACTGATTTCCTGCGGATTCCTGTTGGAAAGTTCCCTCCTCAAGTACGCGTATATGCGAACGCGCGCGCAAGAGTATTTCACAAAGTGCGCACAGCCGCGGCAGCGGCTTTCAGTGTGCCAAGTGCGATACAATTGGCATACATTTTATGTGTACCTTTAATAATTTCGCGCCATGAGAGGGGCACCTACGTGAGTGAAGTGATTAAACAAAGGTTCGGTTTTGGCGACCCCTGCAAATTAACCGAACAGTGCATTCTGCTCTTTTACTTTTTTGTACTTCAGCGGTCTTTGGAACAAAAATTTAGAAATGCAATTTACTAAAAATAATTTTGTGAACAAAAGTTAGTTAATAAATTAAGTAGAACAGAATTTTAGTTGAACTTTTGTGAAAATCCATTGTAATTTGATAAATATTTGTTATTCACAGTGAAACCTGTCAGATGTTTAACAATGTTGTATTCTTCATAATGGTTTCACTAATGCTAAGGAATATTCTATGAAAATATGTTTTCTAAAGGTGTTGTGTAAAGAGAATATTAAAAAATATTTGAAGCAAAAAATCTAAATTCTTAAATGATTAAAATATAAATTTGACTAACTTTTTTTTATTCTTTTTCTAACTCAATTATTATTAATTGAATTAATTTGTAGATTAATTCAAACACTTTAAAAAGGTAAATATTTCATATTTAAATCGACAAACCAAATTTATGCACAGTCAAAAGTATACTAACGGGAATATCAAGCAGACCCAAAGTTATTCTTTCTTTATATTGTTCGACAAACATTTATATAAAAATTTTTTTGTGCACCATCACCAGACAAAGATCAAATGTAAACTTCACATACGATTAAATCCAGCCCACGAAATAAATTACAAGTGTTTAAAAGTTTAAAGCACTTTGTACTAATTTTTGTTTGAAATCGTGCCTAATCACAGTTCAAATATTGCTTTTTAGGTACAACGAAAGTTTCGCAGATAAAGTATATAAATCTCAACGATTGATGCTCAACAGATGACAGATTAAACCAGCCTCGTTTCTTTGAATCTCGTTTTATGGAAGACAAACGCCGGTCCTGAGGATATCAAAAGCTTATTCGACCCTCGAAATCTAAATCGAACATGACACCCTAGGTTTAGGGTGCTTGATACAAAATTTAATATTATTGATCCAATTTTGGCAAAACTGTTTTAGTTAAACTTATCTAATACTCTGAATTAGATTTACTTTTATATGATATCAAAATAAATACAATTATCGTCACATTTACTTGAATGTTTTTCTTTTTTAACTATTAATCAGAATTATTAATCGAAAAAATATTCTAAACAATTTTTGGTTAAAAAATAAATCTGACCACACCCATATGGTTCACTTTAATTCTCTAACAAAAATGAAAACATTTTGTACATTATACACACACACAGTATCCATTGAACAAGAACCCTGTGTATCAACTTTCATTTGACTTGCAAATGTCGTGTGTTTTCATTTTAAATGTAATTACGATTAAAATTTGTTTCAGTATGAGTGCCTTATTTTGCATTCGGTCTTGAGTTATATGATTCTTTGGCAGAGCTTATCACTTGGGCACACATCTTTTTACGCTTGTTTACATAAAGGATCCCACACCGTATGCACATGATTCATACTCCTACAACATACGTATATATGTACTAAAACGCGAATCGATAACTCGGTCCCCGTAGACACGTAAATTGAATTACTCAGTGCTGTTTGGCGAGCAGATCAGTAGATAATAAAGGTCAGATAATGCGGCCCATCTGTTATAGTCCATTAATAAATCCTCATCTCTTTTAGAAATATGTTAATATCCGTGCACGGCTGGCAAACAGCAGCTAATGGGGCACCGTACACGGAATGTTTATAAGCGCAACTAAAAAATTCTTATGAGTTATGCAGCAAAATATATGAACCGCGGCATATAAAAGAGACTCTGAGAATTTATTTAACTTTAAAGAAAGCACATTTTCCGTGTTGCTATTATATCTTACAAGCAACTGGTGTTAATAAAATTGTGGTAATATAATGCATATGCATGTAAAGAGCAACGCAAATATATATCTTGTGCCTAGATAAATCTAATTCCAGTCAGACGATAATTAATCAGACTTCCTGCACTTTTTTGAGATGCCAATATAAATTGCTTTTGTTAACGATGATCCAATAAGATTATGTATTTGCAATTAAAAATGATTAATTTTGTTTTCTTATTTTTGTAGGTAAAATCATAGAGGATTTGAATACAGTTTTCATAAAAAATGGATCTTCGCATGATTCTGAGCAGAATTAATTGACGTATTGAAAAGTGATGTCTGCCTACACGAGAGGTTTAAAAACGTAGGCAGAGGTAAATAATAATAAGTTTGGACGAACAAGTGCAGCCAAGTCACGTGTTTCACAATTGTACCATCATCCTGCTGGTTTTGGTTCGACTTGTCATTGTATGCGAGAATGTGCAAATGAATGTAGGTCTGCGGCTGGCAGGTGCGTTGCATAAATAAAAGAGCTTTATTGTCCAACTCCTACGATTGCCATCTTCCCGAACTGCGCTTACAATGTTAGTAAGTCAGTTCTTTTAGCAGGTGGCGCATACCAATTTGACGATTGCAACGAATTTATTATATAAGCATTTAAGTTTCTATTTACTTAAATAAAATATCAATTTGAGGACATTTATTTAGATGAAATTATTTTGCTCAAATTTCATGTGCTACTTAAACTTGTATTTCAATTCCTCTTTTCATTCATAATTTTGCATATTAGCATTTATGAATATAGTTTACCCCTTTGATCGCTCATTCACATAATAAATTGCGAAAAAAAAGACATAATAAAAAGCACTTTATGAAGGCAATTTCGTGCACGTGTTTCGTAATCGTGACTTTTCTTTATACCATAATCATCATCAATTATTCGTTTAATTACGATATTGTTTATTGATAGGACGTTGAATTAGATACAATGAGTTCTTATGTTTCTAATATTAATTGCAACATTAAACACATTTTATTGTGAATTTTTTATTTTTAATTAAAAGATTAATGGTTCAACATCAAGTTATGATTTAATTTAATTATAGTAACAATTTTTCTTTTTATATATTTAAGGCTATAAATAAAATATAACTTTGAGAAAAATTGCGATAAATAGGTAAATTTATGTTTGAATAATCGCGTGTTTACAGTTTAAACTGGTACGAAAGCTGTCAAGATAAAAAAAGAAGTGAAAAATGCCGTTACTTTTCGTATTAAGTGCACATAATTTTGCGTTAAACGTAGCATGACTGATGTATTAAATTAGAGAGATTCTTGAGGACAAGAAATTAATTAAAAGAATACTAGATATAAAAATAATAATCATAAAATTGTTATGATGTTTTACTAATATGTTTAAGTATGTTTTTATAAAAGTTTCTTTTTTAATTTTTATAACTTTCATACATCTTAATTCAAAGTTTATTTATTTTAACAATATTTACCTTACAAGATATACAAATAATTTATTAAAACAAGCAATGCAATTTATTAATTTTAAATTAACATGTTAATTTGGTATGTTATTTTGATTAAACTTCAAATTTGATGAACCAATTTAATTTAATTATAAAAAAATATTGTACAGTGAATTATCTATAAAAAAGTATTAAAAAAAGCACCAAAACCAACAAACATTTATCATAACAAAAAAAAATCAATAGAAACTCATGCAATATATGTATATCAATCAATCTGATTTCCTTTCTTTTTTACAAACAAAAATCCATAATTCCATTTCACCTGACGTGTCCCAATGTGAAAAACCTAGTTCTGAATTTCACTCCCATGTTGTTTTTGTCTTCGCTACCTACCCCAATTGATCAAAACAAAAAAGTTGATTTTTCTTTTTTTCCACCCTTTTCCTGTTTCTCCTTCAACATGTCAAAATGTTACCCCAAACTTTTGTCCTCACATCACACTTATTTAACTCGCTTTGCCTAAAGGAAGATGGTAAATGGCAAAACACAATGGCATATGGTCTGAAGACATTACCTTGGCCATGCTGAGTATTGGGTGCTTCTCTCTGCGAAGATCCTCCAACGAACCCCAACAAAATTAGTTGCGAAATAGTGCGTGCACTTGTGGTTGAAAGTAGCTTCACTTGGGTAAATGCAATTTTCGTTGAGGAGGATTCACAGGTGTTTTCTCCTTGAACATAGACGTTCCCGACGTTGTCGTCGACTTGTATTGATCGGGGCAGCGTTAATTCGCGTGCCGGTAGTTGTGTATGGCGGGGCAACGGAGATACGGAGCAAGCGCGACCGAGTCAAAAGATGTGCGAGGCACGCGCGTTTCTTTCACAGCTCAGCTTTTCACAATGGAAAATTCGAAGAGCAAGGGATCTGGAGCACTCTAAAATTTTTAACTAGGTGGATCCAAAAGATGAACGCAAAACATTGTAATCAAAAATATAAATTAAGAACAATTTAAAATGAAAAAGTATACATGATTTTAAGAACAAGTATATAGTATCAATTTAATAGAATACAATTTAGATAAAAAATGTCTGTATCAGAAAAAATAATTTAAACTTTTCTTAATTTTTAAAGCTGTAATTTTCTTGAAAACAATACCTTTAGCAAAAGTAAAACAAGATCAGGAAATAAATAATCTTATAATGTATATTTTTTTATTAATTAGTATTATTGATCAATTAGTATTATTGTTTTGTAAAAATTGTTGTGACAACATACCTTTAATGTGTTCATAAGTTTCATGTCAGTATCCTCTGTAAATAAAAATGTATAAACAAAAATCTGAAAATAAAAAAAAATTTATATAATTTTTCTTTTTGGTAAAATGTAACAATAAAATCTTTCATTTCTAAAAGAATTTAAATTTAATAACTGAAGAAAAAAACTTATCTTTCTATCATAGTTAATACTTTAACTTTTTAATATTTAATAATATAAAATAAGTAGAAAAACTTTATTTCAGGGAAAGGAAATTAAAAATTGAATGTCTCAGACATTAAACAACACTAACAAGAACATTCTAAATATTATCTATTAATAGTACACTTGTAGAATGAAGGCATTTATTATAATTTGCATTTTCATTTTTTAAATTTGTTGCTTCGACATCATATTTATATTTAATTATCTAATTTTCTATTGTCGGCTGAGTAACGTTTTCAATGCACTATTGTCTAATATAATGTTTTTTTTGTTTTTTATTATTTTAAATTCTTTTAGGGGTTACAACAAGGACTTTGTAAATATTTCTTTGTATAAATCTATAAAATACATCATTGCACTTTGCATATATCAATAAAAAGTATATTTCGTTGTTAATCAGGTTTGATTTTCTTTCTTTTTTTTCAATTATTATACAGTGGATCGAAAACGTTACGATTTACAAGTAGTGCACATTAATATCAAAGCATATAGGCTTTTTATTTACAGATACAATCACCAATCAAACACGAGAACGCGTAACGCCGAACGTTTGCGAAATCGGTAACTATAATTGAATCTTAAAAATTCATTGGCCTAAAACAACTTTTCGGCAATTCGCTGGCGCTTCGCGTACCCGCAGCAGTATTTTTTTTCTCGAAGGCGGAAGATTCGATCCAATTCTTGTAAATTGGAAAAATGGAAATAATGTTTTACTTTCAATAATTATCACATATTTCATTATTTGTCTAATAGCGGCAATTTCAATGTAACACTGCATTATTGAATTATATTTTCAATAAAATTTTTTTGATTACTTTAAATTTATTTGTTATCATACTTAATGAACATTATTGTTTTTCATGTTTAACTGAATCAAGGACGGAAGTTATATGTCAATTGTTATAAAAATATATAATTTTTATTTTAACTAATATTGCAATGTTACATTTTTACAATAAAATTACTTTTAAATATGCAGTTGAAATTCTGACGATTTATGTATTTTTATTTTATAACTGTTTATAATTGCACGCACAGGCGATTTTTTTATAATTCGAATTGCAATGTGACTCCACTGAGAGAAAGATTGTTATTTCTTAAAATGATAAAGTTGAACTATACAAAGTTACAAAAAAAAAGACAAAAAATTATCATTTTTTTTAAACTTCCACATTCAATTACACTATCAAAATTTATTATACATGCAAAAATATTTCATTGTCACACTCGTTTAAAATTTTGAAAACAGAAGATTGAACAATCAAATGCTTTTTATTATTAAATTCTGATTGTTGATCGATGGAAAATCGAATTATGAACACACTCATAATCCGTATACAATTTTGTTTATATTATTATTATTCTGCTATATGCATTGTACAATTTATGCGCCAACCAAATAAATCGAACAACTATTATTTAATGTTTATCTTCAAACGCTTTCTATTACATCAACAGCATTATACATGTACAATTTTTTGACCTAACTATAGAGTATTCATGTAATTACAACTGACTCATTTTCTTGATTTTATTATAAGTAATTAAAAAATATCAAATTTAAATATAACTGAACTTTTTTACGATTGCTCAAATAGTTTTATTGACAAACAAAATATGTGTAGATTAAAACAACGTTTTTATCAAATAGTAATAAAAACTAATTTTTTAATGAGTCGTTTTTTTATATATGAAATATACACAATTCTCCTCATTTCACAGCAACTAATGAGGGAAACCAAGTGGCTTCTTCATTTGCAGTTTGCCCTTAAGCCTTTATTTTAATTATTGTTACTTTCATTATCATTATTTTTTTTTCTTCTTATATATTTTTACTTTTTGTTTCGTAATATAATCTTCAATAATAATTTTTTAATCGTTATTATTCTATTGTGAAGATATACAAATAATAATCCAAATAAAAATGTACAAGTTGCAGTATAAAAGATTGACAACGAATCATGCTGCAATACAGTGCTTTAAAACAATACAATAAAAATATTGAGTGAATGAATAATTTATGTAAGAGATATATAAAATTTCATATTGTTAATTACAAAGCACTTTTCATTAAGCTAATAATCATCACATGTCAGCCAATAATATCGAACTTCGCTATAAAAATGATCACATTTAATACTTTCAGCGCGCAAAATCACCATATCTCGTCAACTTTTATATTTTTTAGTTTTTTATATATATAAAGTGCACTTTGATCTGTAGCATATATTGTACTGTTAACATCATGGCAATTCAAACATTAAGTATACATTTTTATTTCTCTTTTTTTTGTGTTTATTTGTTGGCAATAAAATAAATATTTGTTCCGAGAAAGAATTCGCAAAAAAATGCAAAGTTTTTCAAGTACAGCAAGTTTTTTTTTTCAAATTAATTCAATTTTTATAAAGAATAAAAAAATGTATAATTACAAAGATTTTATAATGGATGCAATTGTTTATCGTGAAATGCGCCTCGTAAAATAGTCTTTATCTCTTGAACTGTTGTTTTTTAACTTTCGAAAAGATTATAAAACGTCAACCATTAAAAAGGTAAAAAAGTAAGTAAAAGTCGTATACAATACGATCAAAAACTTTGAGCAAAAGAGTGCACATGAAAGTTCACTTAAAATTGTTAATGAGAAAAAAACATTGATTACATTCTAAAAATATATGTATATATAACTATATAAAACTAAAACAGTCTAAAAATAATCTAAGAAAAAATAATCAGAATTTTGAAAAGTTGCTTCGTAACATTTCATCGCATTTTTCTTAAGCCTATTTGATAATAATGTATGGAGCAAAAATTTGTACACAAAAAATTAACAGAACGTCGAATGCTTTCTTCTGAACAACATCCTTTTGAAAAGAAACACACTGTGTACAACATATACACTTACACATTTATATATGTAGATACCATATACACATTGGTGTATACATAATATACACATATATTTAAAATATTTGGTAAAATCTTTAAAAAGCTGCATTTTTATTGTTGCAATTGTAAAATGTTATAGAAAATAAGTTATTTTACTTCAAAAATGAATTAAATTTATACAAAGTTATTGTTTTTTTTGCAATAAAAAATAATAAACGATTATTATCAAACACAAAAATTTAATAACTATTAAAAAAGGAAAACAATTAGATTATTCGTTGACAATTTTTCGACAGAAGTTTGTTAAAACTTTCGTTCTTGAACTCGAACTTTTATATTTTATATGCCACAAGAGAGCCGTCTGGAGAAGGTCTCCTTTTTTTTATCTGACAAACACTTCAATGAACATTCAGCATCTTTGAAAAAAATTGAAACAAAAAATAAGTTGATAAGAAACGATTTCTGTTTGTATGTGTGTATCGCTAACTTGATTCACTTTTAAGACTCGGAACAAACGCAAACAGTTCTTGCAAGAAATTTGATCGTCAAAAGCCACTTGCGATGCGATTTGTTTGATTTTTTGTTTTGTTTTATTATATATATATATAATTCAAAAGCAGGGACTGCAGAAACCGATATCAAATATCGGTTCCGGTTTCATGAGAAATAAGGGTTCCGGTTCCGGTTCTAACGTAGAACCTACTTTCAAAATGTAATTTCATTTTTATTAAATTCAAAATAAACAAAAAGGATTTTGTGTTTAGTAATAAACTATATTTACTAAAATTAAAACATTTACAATATACAATAGAAATGTTTGGGAAAAACCAGTATTATTAATAATGTTTTGTAAAATTATAAAATTAATCATAATTTGCTTTTTTTGAAATTTCAGCAGAATTTAAATCGATTTTTTTAAAAATTATAAAATTTTAATACCTCAAAAAAAAAAAAACAACAAATTATAAAGAAAAATGTTTATAATTTGTTGTAACTCTTAAAAGGTTTCATCAAAATTGTTTGATAAAGTCGAATATTATTAAATTATTAAAATTCTTTTTAAATCGTCATTTTCGATTTCAGTTTTACCGGGATTTCAGTTCTCAAATCGCTTCCGGTTTTCTGGTAGTCCCAAAAAAAAAAAAAACAAACAAAAAAATAATCGATTGTTTGCTGTATTGTCCATCCTTGTTGAAGAACTGATTTTGAATTTTACGAAACGGAGCTGATTGCATGTTGAGGCGTGCCCATCTGAGTAAGAACTTTGTCTAACCATTGCAAAGGCCCGTGCAAATGTGCTTCAATCCAGCACGGTGTTGACGTCACATCCTGTCTGTGGTATTCGGCACCCCATCCTTTCACGAACGACATTCTACAAAAATTGCATTCATTATAAAAATGGCTATTCAAAAATGAATAAGAATGTTTTATCTCACAATATTATCAATTTTTTAAATATATCAATAAACTTTATAAAGTTACACTTATTCAAATAACTTTATAAAGTTATGAATTTAAGTTTTTTTAATTTAATTAATTCAATAAGTTGAACTTTAAATGCGACAATTTATCTCATAATACAATTATAATTCAATTTCATTTGTAATACGCACAATCACATTCTTGTCAGTAACTAACTTCTTGGATATTTATATGACTTTATTTATAAACTATCACGTGTTAAATTGTGATATTCGTACCTATTTTTAATTTGAATCATTATTATAAAGAAACATAATGCTTTTATTTTTTTGTTAACACAATTGAAATGATGTTTACCTATTTTCTGTCACACCAAGTTAAAATCTATACAATATCTGCGATCTATTAGATATATAATACATCGATTGATAATAAGATACATTCGCAATACCACAAGATATTAATCACCACCATGAGCTACGCGTCTAATAACAAGTCTTCTGATTTTTGTTCAAACTGATATTTAAATGTTAATTCAGTTATATATATAATCTTATCATTTCAATACAAATTAATCCAACTTTCTTTATCAAAATAAATACTTTACCTAAATTTAAATGTAAATAAATGATTCTTTTTTCTCAAATGACCTACCTAATTGTGCACATTTTAGTTAACTCATAAACCGCTTCAAATCCGTGATTGACACTCTGCGACAGCAGTTGGGCGAATTCTTGATTATTAAATATTTTGAGCGAACATCCGGGAGGAATTTTGCAGACCGTGCTCGGATGGAATCCGTGATGGTGGTTGCAGTTTCTTGACTGCACAAAGATGGCCGAATCGGACAGGCACTCCGCGTAGACCTCGCCCCCTACGTAATACAGGTGCACGCCCTTGCCAATGTGTCTTCTAGTGTTTTCTATCGTGGAATTGCGATTCACATTCGACAGCTGGCCAAGACAAAACCGGTCCGAGTTGTTGCTAGGATTTGTGAACCCGTCCACGATAATTGAGTGCGACTGGCAATGAAAGACCTCGCCCACCCGACAGTTCAGCTCGTAGTAGGCGATCGAGGCCCAGTACAGCGGCTCTTGGTAGCAGACTGGGGCGACCTCAGCCGGACCACCGGTGTCCATCGCCTGGGGATCTGGCGCTGGGGACTGGCCGTGCTGCGAGCCGTCCTCTGGTGGCGAGTACGCGGGTGGCGGAGTCTCCGGCAGGCCATTGGTACCTACGAAATCAGAATACTCTACAATTTTAATGATGAATTAGCAAAAAAGCAAGAAAAGTTAACTAACAAATTATCGTCAAGTTTTTTTATTTCATATATACGAGCAATTCCACAGAAAATTTCCATTGAACCGTAAAACAATCAGAAAATTATTGACTTGGGGCAGATTTTTAAACCATTTTTCTTCTGAAATTCACAAAAAAATAGTGGTGCTTTAAGAAATGTCAAGAGTGAAAATTTAGAACTTGAAGCACACCTTTGACCATTTTGTCCTTCTCTCTTAGACTCTCAAATATAAAGAAAAAAATTGGACCTAATAAACATTGAAAAGGTGATAATATTTGCATGCTTTTAAGCATGCAACAAATAGAAATATTAAAATTTGTTAAAAGCAAATTTTCTGTGACATTGCTTATATATTGAGAGGGAGGGGATTACCGTAGGGACTTTGTGGATTCGTATTGGCACTGCCCGGACTGGGTACAGATCCGACAGATGAGATCGGCGAAGTTGGATTAACGCTGCCAGTGGAGCCGGCGTTGAACCCACTTGTGGAGTACGACACGTTGTGCGGCATCGTCGGCTCGGGTAATTGCTGAAACGGCAGCAGGGAGTGTCCAGGAGCGTACTCCGAGTGTCTTGGCACCAGCACGGGCGGCAACACGGGACTCTCGACGCGCTTGTAGTGGTACGGGTTGATGCAGACTTCTTTTTGCTTCGCGGAAAAGGGGTACTGACAGAGCTCGAGGGGCTTGAGCTCGTGGTGCGACTGCAGGTCGGGCCATCGCCAGACCCGACAGTAAATTACGTGCGGCAGACCCTTGCGGTGCGACACCTGTAGCCGGCCGTCCAGACTCCGCGGGATTGTCACGCACTTGCTCGGCGAGCCTGGGTGGCTGAGAGCGTGCTCCAGGTCCTCGATCGCGCCTTTTCGCTTTTTCAGCTTCTTCACTAACGAGTCGACGGCCTTCTCCGCCCATTTTTCTTCTTCGTCGCCCTGCTTCCAGCCGAGCAACTTCTTCACGGCTGGACTTGTGAATGAGAAGAGACTGTTCAAGGAAGACATTGGTCCGGAACTTGAAGAACCTTCTTCGTCATCCATATTTACCATTTATCTGAAAACAGTTTTTTAGATTAGTATTTTTTTATTCAATTTTATTTTACAAAAATGATTGAGAATAATAAATCAAAATCAGTCTTACAACAGAACTAGTAGCTTTAAGTTTCAGAACTTTTAACATTGGTTATCTGTGGAAAAGTGATACAGATAAGTGAAACTTAAACGTTTTTATTTTAATTCAAATGTGGTGTATTATAAAAAGGTTAGAACTGTAAAAATATTTTTTGAATCGATTGTATACAATTATAAATCAAATTATTGTTATCTCATTATGTCTGTTGATAATTGACTTTGTCTTTCTAATTCTCGCACATAATTGAGAACAAGATTGAGATTAATTCTGAATGATGGAATAGTAAAATCGTTTAATTTATTTTTCTTGGAATTACCTCAGTAGAAACTATTAAATAACCGCAAAACTAGTAATTGTATGAAAAATAGATTTTTATGATTTATACAAATTTTAGAACAATATTTCAATAATAAAAAAATATTGTTTATCAAATGTAAAGTTTATGAACAAATTATTTTGCTTTTATGATACAATAAAACGAATTCTTTATATCTGATATAATAAATACTTAATGCGAATAGGAAAATGAAACGTAAGCATAATATAAGCGGGACGTATATTACCCTTATTTTTTGTATGTATTAAATCAAACAATGTAAAGTATCTTAGGTTGAAACTTGCTTTGTGTGCAAAATCTAAATAAACTTTGGTAAGATATATACCTCATTTAGCTTGAGAAAAAACATTAACAGTACAGATCTTTCTTTTAAGTTTTCAATTTTTTTATTCAACAAATTATTAATATTTAATATTAATTTTTTTTTTTACAAATATTTTATAATAAATATAAAATGAGCAACTTCTATTAATTAAATTTGTTTAATTGATTTCCATATTTATATTTCATGAAATAGTCACCATTTATTTTTAAAATTTAGAATAAGTTCGAAGAAAATTAATGTTACTGAATGCACATTAGCGTATTTTTAATTAGAATTTTGACATATTATACAACAGTTCCACTAAAGCAAACTCAAACATAAACACAGAGTTGCTTTAAACATAAATAAGATTTCACTATCAACAAACTGTGAACAATATCAAACTAAGAATAATATTAAACAACACAAATTCAAGCTCAATTTATTAACCAACAATTCCATAAACAAATTACATTCACTCGACTGAAGCCATTAAACCTGACATCTGTGTATTTCACTGGCAGAGCCATTGACAAAAACTCAACACTGAATTCCGAGTCATGAAATGCATCCACAATCAACAACGATTACGTATATAAATGCACTCTACACGTATCATCAATTTTACATCTGCTCTTAATGTGCACAAAACGTAGCATGACAACACAAACATCAACTGCTTAAAAAAAATCCATTCGTAACAATTTCTGAAAAAAAAAAAATTAGCCAGTACCTCCATTTCGTAACAATCATAAACATTTGTGCACATCCAAAAAACAAAACTTTTGGCTCAATTTTTCTGTGCGTTAACGAAATTCTCCGTTCGCAAAAGTAAAATCTGCTGACCCTTATAAGAAAAGTCTCGCGCGTTCTCTCGGTTACTGCGAGGCTTACGCACACTCGCACACGCACCCAACCACAAACGCAAAAGTTACACAAACGCGCGCGTATATCGCCGTCTCTGTCGCACACGCACACACACACACTGCGAGCCTGTGAGTCCGGTTGCACGCCTCCTCGCGGGATCTGTCAGCTATCGGTCGCGCAACCGGGCTGCTTTGGTTTGTTGGTTCGCGCGCCACCGACCCCCTTTTCCCTCGCTTTTTTCCCTCCAATTTGTAGCACGGCCTGAACATGATTCTGTCTCACTTTGGACGCGCTCAACACAAACTCTCTCGACTCATTGTTTTGTTTACTTTTTGCGAAGCCCCGTTTTATCAGCCTGCTTCTTTTTTTGAATCTGCTCTTTTTGCGTTCAGCCAGTACTCACCAAAAGTGTTCGCCTTGCGTCGATTCATCGTCCCATTGCTCGCCTTATGGCACCTTGGACGCAACGGGACAGGCACAACAGTGTGAACCAGCGGTCCGCGCACGGGGCTCCTGGCGTTACGACGATGGCTTGGCGACCAACAGATAGCGTTGCACATTTAATTAGACAAACATAATGGCGAACGCGAAAGAGTGTTTACACCATTCACGACCGCGAGAGAGATCCGACATCGGAGTTGCTGCGGTCTGTGTTGGTATGGAACGTTCCGCGGCGGACAGCGTTGCCGGATTGCGCCGCAAGGTTGCCGCGGAGAGACATTTTGAGATAGAGATAGATAGAGAGAGAGAATGAGAGAGAGAGAGAGAATGAGAGAGAGAGAGAGAATGAGAGAGAGTGACATGTGTGCTGTGATTAGTGAGCAGCACACGAGAGGGCTCCATTTGTCGAGAAGCAACTCACAGTTTTGGAGCAACGCGCGAGATTTTGCAGCAAATTGAGAACATTTTGGCTTGCGTGAGTTAGGAAACTAAACAAGAAAGTAAATTATTGTAAATATGTTTTGTATTTGTTGAATAAATTAAAAATATAAAAACATACCTTGTCACTTTTATTTCGACAGTTTTTTTTAAATTTTTGTTTGTTTGTGGATAACTTGAGTTTTTTAACAAAAAATCGTTTTTATTTCTACAGAAAAACGTTGAGTTTTTTTTAAATTCCATTCATTTTTTTGTAATCTCAAGTACCTACAAATTGAAAAAAAAGTACATTTTAATATAAATTAATGATAATAAAATGTAGAATAAACATTTAAAAACATACGTTCAGTTGAAAAAATAGCAACATTCAGGTCACAACAATTATTTTTATCCTATTTCATTGCACAGAATAGAACAGGACGGAAAACCATTGACAGAGTGGACGTATCATTTGATTTGAACTTTCCAACAAATAATTTTTTTAATTAACAAAAGAAAGCTTGAGAAATGAAAAATTAAAAAGTAAATATACAATTTAAAATGTATCCATTTTTAATTTCGAAAATTTAAATTTAAAATTTTATATTAAAAAAAGGCTAAAAAAAATAAATAAATGGATTTCTTTAAGTAATTCAAGTAATGTAGGTCTGAAGTGCATAGCTTAGTGGATTTGTGACAGAAATGAACGCGCTTGCAGACTCTTATCGCGCATGTGTGTGCTTTACTTTTTTTTCGATAATCGTTCGCCCTTGTCCTTCTCTCGTGACGACTCATGTTCAACGCATAAGCAACGAAAATGTTCACCGGACGCTGCCTTTAAATTGGTTTACTTTAAGTCAGACTCAACATTGTTTGTGTTTATGAATGACTCAATTATTATTTAAAATAACGGCCGGGCATTGTTACGAATACGTTGAATGTTAGGTGAGTAGCAGAAATAAGTAAGGTTCAGGCGCGCGCCTACCTCTTTATTATTATTCTTCACTTTGGGGAGCAATATTTCAGCTTAAATAATAAAAATATTTTTGAGTTAATCTACTGGTAATTTTTACGATTTTAAAACACTCAAACTTGTGTCATGATTTTACTCAAGTTGAATTTTCATTTTGAAATTCGTAAATAATGAACTTTTCAACTGCTTTTATATTTAATAATTTTAAAAAACAATTAAATTTTAAATTAAAAATATGAAGTTTTTTGCTATTTTTGTAAATAAAAAATACAATGTAGATTATCTGAATAATTCAAAATAAAAATACAATACAATAATGTTTTTAAATTTGATTTGATTCACAAAACCGTGTTATCTTATATCATTTCCTCTTAGATAATCTTTTAAATTCTTAAATGAAAGCAGTAATATGTCAAATATATTTTACTCATATGATTAAAAGTTTTTATACAATAAAACTTAATGTAACTATTTACTAAAAAAAAGACAAAGAAAATACTCTTAGATTACTCTTAGATTTTATAATTAAGTATTTTGCAGTTTTTCATTTTATAGATAATTTTTTTTTCTCTCTGAAAAAGGGTGAATGTCACGTAACTTTTCTTTTCTTTCCGTTCCTAAAAAGTATTCAAACAAAAAGAATTGAAAGTATATAATTTAAAAAGTTTTTTTACAAGAAAAACAATAATAATTATATGATAATCGTTTCTTATCATAGAAAAAAATAGTTTTACAAAAAGTGGTGAACTCAACAGTCATTTTTCATTGAGTTATT